>JARQOD010001851.1:0-88934 GCA_033576555.1 Oophaga sylvatica | reverse complement strand
ACTACCCAAGACAACTGAGCGAGCAAAACGTCTTCCCGCTTAGGGCAGACAGAAATAGCATGAGAGGCATCACCACAGTAGAAACATAACCCATTGCGCTTTCGAAATTCATGACGCTGTGCCCCAGAAACCACTCTATCACACTGCATGGATTCAGAAGCAGGTTCACAAGGCAACATTATTCCACGCATACCTTTCCGCTCACGCAAACGTCTGTCAATTTGAATCGCTAATGACATAGAATCATTGAGACCAGAGGGAACAGGGAATCCCGCCATAACATCCTTTACATTATCTGACAGTCCCTTCCGAAAAAGAGCTGCCAAAGCGTCGTCATTCCATTTGGTCAGGACTGCCCACCTACGGAATCTCTGACAGTATAACTCAGCGTCCTCAAGCCCCTGACTTAATGCCAACAAAGTTTTTTCAGCTTGATCAGTGACATTAGGCTTATCGTACAATAACCCCAAAGCCTGAAAAAACGCATCAACATCACTCAAAACAGGATCCCCAGGTGTCAGGGAAAAAGAGAAAGAAGCAAACCAGCTCACCAACTACCACGACAGGTGCACGGAACGACGTCTGACAAACGTCCAGGAAGATCCAAGGAAAAGAGAATGTTCCAGCTCCTTAAAATTGCAAAATTTTATTCGTCCATTCGGTATAAAATACAAAGTGGTAAATGCTCCATGAAGGAAGCCGCATACAGCAACGCGTTTCGATCAGACGATCTTCATCAAGGCTGCTATACATATGTGAAACTTAAAGACCTATATATAACCCACGGACCAATGAGATTTAAATTGACAATCACATGATAAGCTAAAGGTCCTAGAAGGTAAATTGCGATACAAATAGTCGAAAGGTCCTTTTGTAACAGTGCAATAACATCGTTAAAATTACAAAAATATAAACATTAAAAAAGAAGAAAACACAATATGGCAAAGATCACAATCAATAGTTATAATGATACATCAACTCATTCCTTTTGTTTAATCCATTCGGATATCTCGTATTTAAGGAAAAGATCCAAAAAGCTTCCCTGGTCAGTAAATGTCTGGCGACATCCCCACCTCGTACTGATTTAGTGACTCTTTCTATAGCGCTAACCTGAAAGGACGTAGTATTGCGATCGTGAGAAAGAATGAAATGTTTGGAAGCCGCCGATACATTACGATTTAGATTAGTAGTATTTCCAATATCAGATAAATGCTCCGAAATCCTTGTTTTTAATTTTCTAGTCGTACACCCCACATATGACAAGCTACAAGAAACACAATTAATTTTATAGACTACATGTGTTGAATTGCAGTTGATATACTGTTTGATATCATAACTAACAGATTGGTTATTATTACTAAAGGATTTAGTGACTAAGGCATGTCTACATGTCCTACAATTATTTGCTCCACATTTGAAAAAGCCCTTAAATTTTAACCATGTGTCAGTTTTAATATGAGCATGAAGCATACTGGGGGAAATCCTATTACCTATGGATGGAGCCTTTCTGGCTATAATATTTACACCCGGTTGTAAAATTTCACATAAAGTGTCATCTTCATATAAAATCGGTAGAAATTTGTTGATAATCTTTTTTATTTCCCCAAATTGTGGGCTAAATTGCAAACTACAAAAGAACGATCGCAAAATGGATCGCTATTGGGCGATCGTAAAACTTCACCATCAGAATTGATGAGATTATCACGTTCCTTATGGGTTACAATTCGCCGAGCTCTGTTTATCATCCAACGCGGATAATTTCTATTAATCAATTTGTCATCTACCATTTTAAACTGTTCCTCTAAATTAGTCTGAGAGCTACAATTTCTCTTGATTCTAATATACTCGCCCAGAGGAATAGATTTAATCGTATGCTTAGGGTGACTACTGCCGGCATGTAGAATGGTATTACCCTCAAATGGTTTAATATGTGTTTTGGTACAAATATTTTGTCCCTCAATTCCACATAAATCCAAATCCAAAAATGACATAAAGCTGGAATGATGTCTATTTGTAAAACGAATATTGAAATTATTATTTTCAATGTAATCAATAAACTTCGGTATGGCAGACACATCGCCACCCCAAATGATTAGGATGTCATCGATGTATCTGCCATACCAAACCAAAGAATCGCAAAAGGGATTTTCAGCAGAAAAAATATAATTGACTCCCAAAAGGCCATAACAAGATTAGCCAGCGACGGTGAAAATTTAGCACCCATCGCTACTCCAGTACGTTGTAAAAAAAATTGATTTCAAAAGTAAAAAAATTGTGAGTAAGAAGAAAAAAAGTAACCTGCAAGAGAAAATTAATTAAATCATCAGAATACTGACTAAAACTTTGTAAGTGAAACTGAAGCGCTGTCATTGCAATGTGATGTGGAATGCAGGTATATAAAGAAATAACGTCACAACAGAGCCACGTAAAATTACTGCTCCAGATCCTATTTGAAAACATTCTAAGGACGTCTTTTGAATCTTTGATGAAGCCAGGAGTCCTGCGCACCAGGGGTTGTAGCAGAGAGTCCACCCATTCTCCCAAATGTTCATTAGCTGAACCGATGCCCGAAACAATTGGTCTCATCGGAGGGATTTTTTTCTCCTTATGAATTTTCGGTAACCCATGCATAATTGGAAGGATCGGATGTGAGACTTCTAAATATTCTGCTTGCTTCTTAGTTATCACTCCTAAAGTAAGACCCTCTTTATAATGATATCAGCTTCAGATTTAAATTTGATAGATGGATTACTATCTAATTTCTCATAAGTGTCTCTGTCTTGTAAAAGTTCCATCATTTTATCGTGATAATCATTTTTATTCATCACAACAACCATTCCACCTTTGTCTGACATTTTAATGATAATTTCAGACATATTTCTCAACTCCTCCAAGGCTGTTTTGTGATTATAAGACAAATTTGATTTGTATTTATATCCATTTTGACTTTTTACATTATTATGCAATTTTCTTAACTCCCTTTCAACTATTTCTTGAAATTTATCCATGTTTTCAGATCTGGATTGAATTGGATAAAATGATGGATT
The DNA here is from genome assembly GCA_033576555.1 of Oophaga sylvatica. Taxonomy (NCBI): domain Eukaryota; kingdom Metazoa; phylum Chordata; class Amphibia; order Anura; family Dendrobatidae; genus Oophaga; species Oophaga sylvatica. The sequence goes on along the minus strand of JARQOD010001851.1, from coordinate 85,887 downwards.
TTTTATTTTAAACTGAGACACAGAAATTCTTGAATTAGATGACTCATTTGATTCTGATGATAAATTTTGTAATATATTTAATGAAACTTGTTCTCTAAAATCTAACTCTACAAATTCATTGACAGAAGAAGACAGAGTTCCCCGATGGTCATCATCACAATTTTCATGAAAAAAATGTTTCTTGATAGTAAGATTTCTAATGAATTTATTTACGTCCAGGATAGTTTGGAAAAGGTCAAAATTTAGATCTGGCACAAAGTTCAAACCCAAAGATAGAACTTCCAGTTGAAAATCCGTCAGAATGACTGAAGACAAATTCAGAACATTTTTATTCTTTTTATTTGAAAAAGCTTCTCTTTCGACGTGTGGTCATTCCTTGATCCTTTGCGATGTTTCCTGCCCCCCCGCCTGTTGCGTTTTTTGAAAGGCGGTAATTATTGCTAGAACTAGTAGAGGGGACTTCATTTAGTGATACGTCCGAAGCGCTTAAATTGTCAGACGACTCAGGTTCAGATGATGTGAAAAAAACATGTGGTCTATTAGTTGGCCTGTTGCGAGCATGGTTGCGTTTCAAAATAGATCTCGGAGTTCTTGGTGTGTACTCCCATTTGCCCCATTCATAAACTTTATTCATGGAGTAATCCTTAGTGTCTCGCGCAAACTTGCGTTTTTTTCTGTCCATTATTTCCTTCTCCAAAATGGAAACTTTATCCTGGGCTTTGGACAGCACAGAATCAAATTGTGTCATGTTCTTGAATTCAATTAGAGCAGTATTGATTGTGTCCATTTGCTCTTGCACCTCTTTTAGTTTAACATCTTCATATTTCACAATTAACTTCATGAGGTTAGCAGAACATGTACTCAAAATTTGGTTCCATTCACCATTAAACTCCTCAGAAAATACACATGTTGGGATTTTTTTAATGCGCAAACCCGCGGTATCATTTCTTTTGTGAGGTATGTTTGGAGCGTAATCTGATCCACCAGAGTCTGGTTTCAAGCAGCATCAGCTGCTCCAATTTGTCCACAGTGGTATTGAGATCCGGTGTGTCATCCAAAGCATTAGGATCATTAGAAAAGACCAAAGCAGCTTTTTTGGTTCTATCCTTAAACAGATTTGTAGCCATATTGTGAAAAAAGAAAAATATTAAAATCACGGCAATCCAATCAATTGTAATCAGGTTAGCGCTATAGAAAGAGTACTAAATCAGTACGAGGTGGGATGTCGCCAGACATTACTGACCAGGGAAGCTTTTTGGATCTTTTCCTTAAATACAGATATCCGAATGGATTAACAAAGGAATGAGTTGATGTATCATTATAACTATTGATTGTGATCTTTTGCCATATTGTGTTTTTCTTCTTTTTTAATGTTTATTTCTTGTAATTTTAACGATGTTATTGCACTGTTACAAAAGGACCTTTCGACTATTTGTATCGCAATTTACCTTCTAGGACCTTTAGCTTATCATGTGATTGTCAATTTAAATCTCATTGGTCCGTGGGTTATATATAGGTCTTAAGTTTCACATATGTATAGCAGCCTTGATGAAGATCGTCTGATCGAAACGCGTTGCTGTATGCGGCTTCCTTCATGGAGCATTTACCACTTTGTATTTTATACCGAATGGACGAATAAAATTTTGCAATTTTAAGGAGCTGGAACATTTCTTTTCAGGGAAAAAGCCCAATCCTGAGGGTCGCCGCGCAGGAGAGAGATGACAATTTGAACCTGCTGCGCTGCGTTCCCTGAGGACTTAGATTTTAAGGCAAAAAACAATTTACAGTTATTTTTGAAATTCAGAAACTTAGCTCGATCCCCTAAAAACAAATCTGGCATGGGAATCCTAGGTTCCACAACAGGCAACCTAGCAAGATAGGTAGCAATACTCCGAACTTCAGTGGCAAGCTGATCCACACGGCCAGACAACTGTGCAAACTCCATTGAGAGAAAAAAAAAAAAATCCTCCTCAGCACCCAGAGATACAGAGGGAAAAAAAAAATGCAACAAACAGAAAAAAAAATCTCTGACAACTCTGACAACTTTTTTCTGAACGCCAGACCCTGAATACGGCAATCAAACTCCTCACGGTTATGCCGGTAATCTAGGGCATCTAGGACACCGACCCTGACCAGCTAGCACACCGACCCTGACCAGCTAGCACACCGACCCTGACCAGCTAGCACACCAAACTCCTCCCCGATTAAGTCGGTATTCTAGTGGCTTATTTCAGCCGGGTCCCTAACCACACACACGCATGACCACACTGGCGCATAGCATACAATGGTTGATATTAGCGCATGGCGGCCCAGCCATGCTACCCTTTTATAGCAACAGCTACAGGACCTTCCAGGAACAAGGACCAATGAGAAACCTGTTCAGAAGATAGTAGTAACAGGGCCCTTCTGGCGGGCCAATAGGAGCTGCTGCAGTACCTGAGCATGTGCCCCTGATCTCCAATGAGAGATCTCACTCTGGGCACGCTCAGAAGGGAAAATGCAGGACTTTGCCCCAAAGACGTCTGCTCCAGAACTGGCTATAATAGCAGATCCAGGAAAGGCAGCAGCAAATCACTGCCCGTAGTGGAGTGGGCAAGACGCCTGGACCGACGTCTCCGCTGAGCAGGCTCCACCGCGGCCGGAGATGAATGGAACCGCAGCGGCACTCGTTCGAGACTCCCCTTGTGCAGGAGCGGGAACTCGAACCCTAACACACACTGTGAAAAGAGGCATCAACTGACTCAGTAGAAATTTGCAAATGGCACAGCCACAGTCAGTCATGAGCCATGTATGAGGTATCAGGGTCTGGCCCAGGATTTACAGGTTGGAATTGAAGTTTCAATTGAAGACCTAGTGATTAACAGAGTGGTAAAAGCCAACAGTTCCATTTTTTTTTTTCCCAGCCACACTCAGCTGGCAATTACATCGGTTTTCATAGAGTACTATTGGTAGAAAAATGTAAGAAAATAACAGGTTGTTGACTGATAAAATGACCAACAGTAGAACATTTTATAATGGCACAGAAGCAGTCAGCCATGGGACATGCATGAGGTATCCGGGTCTGGCCCAGCATTTACAGATTTGAATTGAAGCTTCAATCAAGACCTGGTGGTTAAAGGAGCAGTATTAGAATTTTTTGCTAGGAGCCCTCATACCTCATGCAACAGCTCAATTTTTTCCCCAGCAACACTTAGATGGCACAAACATTAGTTTCATAGAGTACTATTGGTATAAAAATTTAAACAAAGTAACACATTTTAACCCTAAGAATAAGGGCATCATGTTGCAGATAGTGGAGCAAGAAGGCGTTCATGTGTCTTGCGCTTCCATGAGGTCCAAGTCCATTGTGGTTGGGTAACACCCAAGGTTGCTTCCTCCATCTTAACCTGCCAACCACGGACAACAGAGCAGATCATTATACTCTTCATCTCCTGACTGTTGCGCATCCATCACCTCATCCTTAATTTGTTTTTTCAGCTCCTACACCTTCACTAATTGTTTGGTATCATGAGTCCCTCCGCGATCACTGTAATGCACCCGCCTATGATGCCCGCCTGTGCAATGACAGTCTGGAACTTAAAGATCTTACTATCCCTTCCGAATCCTTCACTGAGACGACCACCTCCTCAAGCAGACTATTCAAAGTGTGCTTCAGCATGTAGATGACCCCAATAAGCCTTTTCTAAACTGTGTAAAGTGTCCTTCATCTGTGCCCACTCCTCAAGTGTGATTTGCACCATGTACAAACTGCGTTGGCCTAGGCTATGCAAAAGGACATACCCACTGCTGCAGAGTGGAATTCCACCATGTCGGAACATCGTTAATCAAAAGATTAACCGGTAGGCTGAAACACCTGTAGCGATGCAAGTCAATGATCCGCGGTGTGCGATCGTCGGAAGTGTGCACACAGCGACCGTGCTTTCTGCAGCAGCGCATCCAGGTTAGGATAGTGGTGGAGAAATTGCTGTACCACCAAGTTGAGTACGTGAGCCATGCAAGTCAAGTGTGCGAGGTTGCCCCGCTGTAGGGCCGCCACCAGGTTTGCACAGTTATCACACATGGCCTTCCCTAGCTACAGGTTCAGTGGAGACAGAAATTGTTCTAACTGCCTGTCTCTAAGGCATATTAATTTTAACACTGCCTGATTGCAATGAGCCCTGGCTGTGCAGGACGAAGTTGGGAGGGATTCTCTCTGCACTGTTGGAACGTGTGTTTCATGAGGGGAAGGAGGTCTCAGGTGGAGGCCCTAGAGAAAGTGAAGGACCCAGAAGCAGTGGAGAAAGTGTTATGATGCATTTTTGGTCCCACAAGCCTTGAGGATTCCAAAACTTGTGTAGCCACCAGAGTCACCCAGTGCCCAGTCAACGAGATGCATGGCGCCCATGTTTACTTGTGGTGAAATGCACCCTGACAGATTTTTTCAGGGAACAGTTGATGTCTTCAGCGACATGCTAATGTAGCGCAGGAACACCTGTCTTAGAGAAATAATGGCGACTGGCCAACTAATACTGGGGACTGCGACGGCCATCAATTTTCACGTAACATATAGTTAGCAAGGCTGAAAAAAGCCTTTTGCCCATCCAGTTCAGCATATATTCCGTCAGAATAAATTCCCAGATCTACGTCCTTCTAAAGAACCTAATAACTGTAAGATACAATATTGTTACTCTCCTGGAGACAACCACGCCTCTCTTGAACCCCTCGACTGAGTTTGCCATCACCACCTCCTCCGGCAAGGAATTCCAGATTCTCACTGCCCTAACAGTAAAGAATCCTCTTCTAAATGTTGGTGGAAAAACCTTCTCTTCTCCAGACGCAGAGAATGCCCCCTTGTGACCGTCACCTTTCTTGGTATAAACAGATCCTCGGAGAGATATTTTTATTTTCCTTTATATACTTATACTTGGTTATTATATCGCTCCTCAGTCACATGGTTATTATATTGCCCCGCAGTCGTATTTTTTCTAGACTAAATCCTAATTTTGCTAATCTCTCTGGGTATTGTAGTTCCCTCATCCCCTTTATTAATTTTGTTGCCCTCCTTTGTACTCGCTTTAGTTCCATTATATCCTTACTGAGCACCGGTGCCAAAAACTGTACACAGTACTCCCATGTGTGGTCTAACCAAGGATTTGTAGGCAGTGTAATGTTCTCGTGTATCCAGACCTCATTCAATGCACCACATGATCCTGTTTGCCTTGGCAGCTGCTGCCTGGCACTGGTTGCTCCAGGCAAGTTTATCATTAACTAGAATACCCAAGTCCTTCTCCATGTCAGATTTTCCCAGTGGTTTCCTGTTCAGTGTGTAATGGTGATATTGATTCCATCTTCCATGTGTATAACCTTACATTTATCATTGTTAAACCCCATCTGCCACCTTTCAGCCCAAGTTTCCAACTTATCCAGATCCATCTGTAGCAGAATACTATATTCTCTTGTGTTGACTGCTTTACATAATTTTGTATCATCTGAAAATATCGATATTTTACTGAGTAAACCATCTACCTGATCGTTAATAAATATGTTCAAGAGATTAGGTTTACCAACACTGACCCTGCGCCCACTGGTCACAGCGACCCAGTTAGAGAATACTGACCCCTGCGGTACCCCACTGGTCACAGCGAACCAGTTAGAGAATATCCCATTCATAACCACCCTCTGCTTTCTATCACTAAGCCAGTTACTTAACCATTCACACACATTTTCCCCTAGACCCAGCATTCTCTTTTTGTGTACCAACCTCTTGTGTGGCACAGTATCAAACGCTTTGGAAAAATTATGATATACCACATCCAATGACTCACCTTGGTCCTGTCTATAGCTTACCTCTTCATAAAAACTGATTAGATTGGTTTGACAGGAGTGATTCTTCATAAACTCATGCTGATATGGAGTGAAACAGTCAACTCCATATCAAACCGTTTGTATCCACAGGTGGAAAGGCTGCAGTTCCGTGGCCAACAGATTGGAGATTGTAAGAAACAGAATACCCAGCTGCAAACCAAATGCAAAAATGAATGCACACAATAGGTGCATCCACTTTTGGAATTAAAAAACTACTCCAAGGCAATCAAGCTCAAAGAAGAGATAGGCAAAAGACACATGGTAACCAGCCAAAAGTTAATAAAAAAACACCATTACAAGTGACGTGTGAAATATACTGTGGGCAAGAGAAACACCACAATCCCATACATCAATGTCTGAGTCAAATCAAGTGGCATAAATGTAAAATTGGGGAGGCACAGCTTACCTAGGATGGAAGGAGACACAGACTAGCCCGAAATGCCGGTTGGCAGGACCCAAACACGTGTTTCACGTATAGAATGCCGCTTTTTCAAGGGGATTTCAATTAACTTTTATGATGCTTGTTTAATAAAGTCTACTATTTTAACCTTTATGCTCTTTATCCTCCTGTGTTTAAGATTAGAGATTGTGGAGTTCAAGCTCTTAGGTTTGTCATGTGTAGGAGGACACATTCTTTTACGTGACCACAACTGTGGGACCGAGGGCTGGCTGCTGTGCTGAGGAGGGTGGAGTAGGTTAAAAAGGACAAACTGTTGGACTGTGAGTGAGATGCAGGTGGAGATGTTATGGTGGATTAATACAAGGCATATCTATACTCACCAGGACAGGTGTCAGAAATAGTGAATTCATGATGCTGGGTTTTGTGCATCATGAAGTCAGTATTTCTGACACATGACCTGGTGAGTATAGATCCTCTTTGTATTATACCTCCATCGTCTCTTCAGTCTGCGTCCAATAGATACTGCAGAACAGACGCAGGATGTAATGACGTCAATTACCATACCACTGACATAATAAGTGGTTTTCAGAGGAAAGATATAAGAAAACCCCAACCAGAAATTTAGGACAGACCAGATAGGAGACCAAGCAAGGAATTGTTAAAAATCACATATCTTTATTAGAAATCAGGGTAAAACAATGGAAAGATAAAAATATATATACCGTATAAGCCGACCCCCTCTAATTTTGCCACAAAAAACTGGGAAAACTTAATGACTCGAGTATAAGCCTAGGGTGGAAAATGAGGCCGCCACTGGGAAATTTCAAAAATAAAAATAGATACCAATAAAAAGAAAATTAAAGTAAGTTAAATGTTTTTGAATAGCCATATTGAATCAGGAGCCCCATATGCTGCCCCACAGATTATGCCCCACAGATTATGCCCCACAGATAATGCCCCGTAGATTATGCCCCCCTTATGCTGCCCCACAGATTATGCGTCATATATTATGCCCCTTATGCTGCCCCACAGATTATGCGTCATATATTATGCCCCTTATGCTGCCCCACAGATTATGCGTCATATATTATGCCCTTATGCTGCCCCACAGATTATGCCCCATATGCTGCTCCACAGATTATGCCCCATATGCTGCCCACAGATTATGCCCCATATGCTGCCCCACAGATTATGCCCTATATGCTGCCCCACAGATTATGCCCCATATGCTGCCCCACAGATTATGCCCCATATGCTGCCCCATATATTATGCGTCATATATTATGCCCCACAAGCTACCCCACAAGATGCTCCATAGATTATGCCCCATATGCTGCCCATGTTTATTCCCCACAAAATGCTCCATAGATTGTGTCCATATGCTGCCCCATAGATTGTGCCTCATATGCTGCCCCATAGATTGTGCCTCATATGCTGCCCCATAGATTGTGCCCCATAGATTGTGCCCCATATGCTGCCCCATAGATTGTGCCCCATGTATTATGCCCCATAGATTGTGCCCCATGTATTATGCCCCATGTATAGGACATACCTCTCATATGCGCATATTCATGACTTTAATGAGCGGTACAACGTGACCGCTGAAGTTAGGAATAGCTGCCGGAGACCATGGGAGAAGAGCAGGGGCTGCAGAGATCGCGCTAGGAGGGGGTGAGTATATAAGAAGCTGCGCTCCCCCTCCAAACCCCTGGTATATGACTCGAGTATAAGCCGAGTGGGGCACTTTCAGCCCTAAAAAATGGGCTGAAAATCTCAGCTTATACTCGAGTATATACGGAATATCAATTTGTACGTGTATCAAGACATTCCAATAAAACACCAATATGGTAAATAAAGCAATTCAGGTATATTGGATTATAATTAATAAAGTGCAACACAGCAAAAGGGGTATATAGAACTAAAGATAATAAAATGTGCCCCGTATTATAAAAAGTGCAATGTGCAATTGTGCAAAACGCAAGATAATCAAAATATAGGGCAGTATAATGCAAATATGCTTATGTGCCAAAAATTCAAATATAAGAAGAACTGCTTTCTGACAACCACGCCAGAGAAACAATATCCTGGCAATTGTGATGAAAAAAGTGCTATGTGCAAATAGCAAATATTCAATACCTGATTACTGCCAGATCTTGATAACACCACCCGACGCGCGTTCCGGAAGCGCGTTCCGGAAGCGCGTTCCGGAAGCGAGTTCCGGAAGCGCGTTCCGGAAGCGCGTTCCGGAGGCGCGTTCCGGAGGCGCGTTCCGGAGGCGCGTTCCGGAGGCGCGTTCCGGAGGGGCGTTCCGGAGGCGCGTTCCGGAGGCGCGTTCCGGAGGCGCGTTCCGGAGGCGCGTTCCGGAAGCGCGTTCCGGAAGCGCGTTCCGGAAGCGCGTTCCGGAAGCGCGTTCCGGAAGCGCGTTCCTTTGTCAGGGGGTGGTGTTATGATAAAATGGTGGGTTTTTAGATAGAATGATGATGCCGATAGGAGTGACATCATAAGGTTCGGCGCATGCGCCGCTGAGAGGAGACCTGGAAGTTCAAATGCCCCATCATATAATTGGACACTCGATATGCATGTTGCCATAACTACCAGAGTAACAATGATCCCGGATTGGCCGACGTGCCTGATGCCAGAAGGACCCAGGACTACCCCGGAAGTCCAAGCTGAAGTGTCACGAGGTCGGAATATCTGGAATGTAACCACACAGTTGTCGTAGTTACCGCCGATAAGAGACCACAGGATATCGGAGCATGCACTGCCAGGAGGCAAAGCACATACATCACATGACCGGACGCACGTGATATGTGCCCGGCGTTTCCAATGTCACAGTGATGCAATGCGCAATACCCACAGGACACAGACAGATCACGCGCACTGCTGGAGGCACTGTATGGGCATCTAGAATGAAAAAGCAAACTAACTGTCATGTATAGTGTACAGTTCCTATAGCGTCTTGTGCTTGGGTGCGAGGAAAACACATGAGACATAGGTTGATATGAAATGACTTGTATTACTTCATACAAGCATGCAGAAAAGGTCACACAGTTTGCAGGAACAGAGGCAGGAGAACACAGCAGGCCAGAGTAACTTCAAGCTCTACAATAACTCTCCAAGCAGGTTCAGGATCTCTTCTCTGTACCGTAATTCCTCTGCAAACATGGATTCACCAGACAGCAGGTTTCCAAAGTCCAAAAGTGTTCCAAAGTTCCTCAGTAGGAAATAGCTGGAGTCCAAAATCCTAGGTTTCCAGAGTCAGGTCACAGGCTGACTGAGGCTTGATTCAGGAGCACTGATTGTTCAGCTGAGGCTGCTTAAGAAGCAAGAGGGAGAGAATCAGGGCGGGAACATGAAAACTGGAAACTCCATATTAACTGAGGGCAAGAGCTGCAGAAAGACAGAAAGCAAAATGGCCGACGGAAAACTGAGTTTCAAGGAACATGTCAAAAGAGACAAAGAACCTTACATTACTCCCCCTTAAGGACAACCTCCGGTTGACCTCAGACCAGGCTTGTCAGGGTACCTCTGATGAAACTGGCGGAGCAGCGAGGAGCATTTACATTATTGACTGGTTCCCATGAGTTGTCCTCCACTGGGTAGCCCTGCCATTTAATCAAATATTGCAACTGATTTCTGTACAACCTGGAATCTAGAATCCTTTCCACCATAAATTCTTCCTGACCATCGACCAGCACTGGTCAGGGCAAGGAGAAGAGCGTCCAGGAAACGTATTGGGTGTTGCAGCCTTTAGTAGGGATACATGAAAGACAGGGTGGATTCTCATAGTTCTGGGCAGTTGAAGACGACAAGCAACAGCACTTATTATCTTACTGATCTTATAAGGTCCAATGTACTTATGTCCCAATTTAGACGATAGAATCTTTATTTTAAGATTTCTGGTTGACAGCCAGACCAAATCTCCTACCTTGAAAGCTGGTGCAGGTTTACGAAATTTATCTGCTGCTTTCTTGTACCTTCCTGAGCCAATTCTAGATTTTCCTTTAGAAGATCCATATTCTTTTGTAAAGAAGTGATTCTTTCAGCCACTGCCGGCAAGGGCGTATCTATGAGAAATCGAGGAAGAATGTTAGGATGATAACCTAGATTGGAGTAAAAAGGAGACTGCTTAGTGGAGGCGCTCTGAGAGTTATTATAAGAGAACTCAGCCAGTGGAAGTAGATCCACCCAATCATCTTGTAGGTGGCAGATAAAGCAGCGGAGATACTGCTCCAGGGTCTGATTGGTTCGTTCTGTCTGTCCATTAGTCTGGGGATGAAAAGCAGAAGAAAGGTTTACTTTAATGTCCAATGCGGCACAGAAATTTTGCCAAAACCTTGAAGTGAATTGCACCCCTCGATCCGAAATGACCTCATCCGGTACTCCATGTAAGCGAAACACATTCTTAATCATCAAGTCTGATGTCTGTTTTGCAGTGGGTAAGCCGACACAAGGGATAAAATGAGCTGCCTTTGTTAGACGATCAACCACCACTAGAATGGTGTTCTTCCCTTGAGAGGTTGGTAACTCCACAATGAAGTCCATAGAAATGGATCCCCACGGGCGGGACGGGGTGGGAAGAGGTTGTAACAGACCAGTTGGTGAGGAGCGAGGTGTTTTGCATCTTGCACAGACTTCACATGAAGTGACATAGTTTAAAACATCTTCCTGTAAGTGGGCCACCAAAAGAAACGAGAAAGAAATTCTTGTGTCTTTAGAATTCCCCTATGCCCGGCTATCTTGGAATCGTGGATGAGTTGCAACACTCTCAATCTGACTGTTTCAGGTATATACAGACGTTGTCCCTGAATCCACACACCATTCTTAAAGACAAGACTTATGTCCCTTGGGGGTTGAGCCAACAAAGATTCCGCATGGTATGCTTCCTTGATGTCCTTAAGTAGGTCTTGATTATGAATCACTCCCAGGAATCTAGAGTCAGGAAGAATAGTCTTAGGAGGAGTAAGTGGACTTGTCTCTGCTGAATGAATCCTAGAGAGTGCATCAGCCTTTCCATTGCGCGATCCTGGTCTATAAGAAATTACAAAATTAAATTGGTTTAAGAAAAGATTCCAGCGAGCCTGGCGAGGAGTCAGGCACTTAGCCGACAGTCAGGCACTTAGCCGACCTGATAAATTCAAGGTTACGATGGTCTGTCAGGACGACTATTTGCTGTGCAACTCCCTGAAGAAGGTGTCTCCATTCCTTGAAGGCGGTAATAATGGACAACAATTCTCTTGCCCACATCGTAGTTCCTCTCAGCCGAAGACAACTGCTGGGAAAAGAAGGCACAGGGATGCAAGACATTCTTCTCACCTGTTCTCTGAGAGAGTATAGCTCCAACGGCACAGTCTGAAGCATCCACCTCTATTATGAAGGCAAGCTCGGGGTTGGGATGTACTAAGATAGGTGCGGTGGTAAATTTATCCTATGCTTCCTGAGCTTGCGGGGTCCAGGAGAACCTAGACTGTTTCCGGGTAAGTTGGGTGATAGGTGACACTACCTCAGAGAAATTCCTAATGAAACGTCTATAGAAGTTGGCAAACCTGATGAAGCGCTGCACCTCCTTCACATTTCTAGGAATTGGCCAATCCTTGATGGCTTGGGTCTTGCTTCCATCCATACTAATCCCTTGCGTAGACAGTACATACCCCAGAAATTGAATTTCGGTCCTATGGAATTCACACTTTTCAAGTTTGATGTAGAGATGGTTTTGTCTTAGGCGTTCTAAGACCATTCTCACATGTCCATGATGTTCCTCTGTGAAGTTAGAAAAAATTAGAATATCATCCAGATAAATCACCACAAATGTATCTAGGAGATCCCTGAAGATATCATTCACCAAGTGTTGGAAAGTGGCTGGGGCGGTACTCAGACCAAAAGGCATAACTAGATATTTGAAGTGTCCATAGCGTGACCTGAATGCAGTCTTCCATTCATCCCCAGGTCTAATACGGACCAAGTTATATGCCCCACGGAGATCCAGTTTAGAGAAAATTTTGGCGTGCCGCACTCTCTCCAACAACTCAGGGATTAAAGGCAATGGATAACGGTTTCTAATAGTAACCTTATTGAGATCCCTATAGTCTATGCAGGGTCTCAGAGATCCATCTTTCTTCACAAAGAAGATGGGTGCACCTGCGGGAGATGAAGAGGGCGTATGAAGCCTTTGGCTAGATTTTCATCTATGTAGTCCTTCAAAGCTTTTAGCTCGGGCCCCGCTAGGGGGTAAATCTTACCAAAAGGTATCTCGGCTCCAGGCAATAATACGATTGGACAATCATGGACGGTGAGGAGGAAGCTGATCAGCGTTCTTCTTGTCACATAAATCCACATAGTCCTGGTATACAGCTGGTAGTTCAGGGACTGACATGGTTCCTTTAGGAACAGAGCAAGCTGAAACTCCTTGACTCATCTGTTTCTCCGGAAAGTGTAATTCCTTGGTCTCCCAGTTAATCGTAGGATTCTGCGCCTGCAGCCATGGTAGCCCTAGAATAATGGGAAAGTGGGGAGAAGAGATAAGCATAAAAGACATTTTCTCCTGATGATCTTTACCCATAAGGACCCTCAAAGGCTCTGTTTCCTGATCCACTGGTCCAGAGGTCAGCAGGGAGCCATCCACAGTCTCCATCTGTACTGGAGTAGCCTTCTTCACTGAACGTATCCCCTGTTTCAGAGCAAAGGAGATATCCATAAAATTTCCACTTGCTCCTGAGTCAATCATAGCAGAGCTAGACACCCAGACTGAGTCCACCCAGAGTTTGATGGAAAGGAAGCAATGAGAATTATTTCTTTTACAACTCAGCTGGGACACCGCTGAGGAAACTTGAAAAATTGCAGCGTTTATACCGTCATTGTCCCCAGAACTAACAGAGTTTAAGTCCGAAAAATCAAGATCTCTTGCAGCAGATCTCTCTGGAGTCTGAGGCTCGGACATGACAGAGCTCCTCTCGCAACACTCACAGTGAATGACTGCTGCAGTAGTCTTACGAGAACGGCTGGGGCAGTTTATAATGAAGTGCCCTGACTTACCACAGTAAAAACATAGATTTTCCTTTATACGATGTTCTTTGCGTGCATCACTAACCCGTCTTTGTAAAGAGTCCACCTGCATGGGTTCAGGTTCTGGTTCCCTTGTGATCCTACTCAAAGGTTCCTTAGCTGAGGAGGGAGGTAGGAAAAGGTTAGTGCGATTATTTTCGAACCATCTCTCTTGTCTGCGTTCAGTCAGACGAGCATCAATACGGATACAATAGTTAATAAAGTCACCTAACGCAGTGGGAGGGTCGGCACGAGCAAGTTCATCCTTAATCAGTGGAGACAACCCTTTCCGAAAAATAGATTTTTTGGCGGAAGTGTCCCAAGTGGTATCAAGAGCCCATCTCCTGAAATCCAAGGCATATTCGGCTACTGAACGCTTACCTTGGCGCAAAGTTAACATGGCTGCTTCAGCTATTGCACCTCGATTGGGGTCATCAAACACCTGCCCCATGGCTGAAATAAAAGCATCAAGGTGATTCAAACAATCATCATCAGTCTCAATCAGAGGGTTTGCCCACATCAAAGCCTTATTGGTAAGCAACATGATTATAGTAAGCACTTTGGATCGTTCAGTGGGAAATTGTGAAGCATGTGCAGAGAAAAATAGATTGCATTGGTTAATAAATCCCCTGAATTTCTCACGTTCACCGCCAAAACGAAAAGGAGGTAACTTGGGGATCCCAGAACTCGGGGTTATGGCAGGAGCCTGGACTCGTTCCTCTAGAGCCTCAATCCTGGCTCGTAATTCCTGAGTAGTTTGTCCAAACACTTGCAAATTATGATTAGTGAGGTCCTGTAGGCTTGCAAAACGGGTCTTTATAGTCTGTATATCTGCAAGGATTGTATCAGTTACTCCGCAAAGCTCCTTTATGCGGGCCTCCATCTTCCAGATCTTTTAAGGCAGAAGTGCTGGAAGGAGAAGAGGAAAGGAAAAAAAAAAAAACAATAGTGTTTACCTGTGGTAACACTCCAGAGTAACATTTAAGGGAATGCGCTCACCTGGAATGGTTGTGAGAAGTCACAACCACTGTCATCACAGAAGGTATAAACAGACATCTGATATCCACAGTCACAGCAGACACGGCTTTCCCAGACCCAGCAGACACTAAACATTGGCTCTTGAATCTTGTCATATATAGTGTACAGTTCCTATAGCGTCTTGTGCTTGGGTGCGAGGAAAACACGAGACATAGGTTGATATGAAATGACTTGTATTACTTCATACAAGCATGCAGAAAAGGTCACACAGTTTGCAGGAACAGAGGCAGGAGAACACAGCAGGCCAGAGTAACTTCAAGCTCTACAATAACTCTCCAAGCAGGTTCAGGATCTCTTCTCTGTACCGTAATTCCTCTGCAAACATGGATTCACCAGACAGCAGGTTTCCAAAGTCCAAAAGTGTTCCAAAGTTCCTCAGTAGGAAATAGCTGGAGTCCAAAATCCTAGGTTTCCAGGAGTCAGGTCACAGGCTGACTGAGGCTTGATTCAGGAGCACTGATTGTTCAGCTGAGGCTGCTTAAGAAGCAAGAGGGAGAGAATCAGGGCGGGAACATGAAAACTGGAAACTCCATATTAACTGAGGGCAAGAGCTGCAGAAAGACAGAAAGCAAAATGGCCGACGGAAAACTGAGTTTCAAGGAACATGTCAAAAGAGACAAAGAACCTTACACTAACATAACTTTATGTATCACAGAGCAATATGATAGTAATCCCTAGTAACATAATACCTTGTCATAAAGAACAACAGTATATATGTGAAGCATAACTAACATAACTTTATGTATCACAGAGCAATATGATAGTAATCCCTAGTAACATAATACCTTGTCATAAAGAACAACAGTATATATGTGAAGCATATTATAAATTAAAAAAGGCACATAGTGACTGTTAGGGTCTGCGGAACGCACCAAATATATGAGGTAGAGAGGTGCGTTCGCAGCCCGGGGTCCACTGTGCAGGCTGAACCTGCTGCTAGTAAAATGACGCAAGACGCGAACTCTGTTATCCCGCAGAGTCGCCAAAAGAAACACCGCAATGCGCTGTGGCAATATGTGCGAACTCTGTTATTTCACAGAGCAGCTAGAAGGAGTGCCGCAGCGCTATATGGCGATGTATGCAAACTCACTAAACACAACTGAGTCGCAAAATAAACTCGCTAGGGCGCTGTCTAGCATTGAAAGCGAACCCTGTTACGTCACAGAGCCGCTGAGAAAAAGTTCTGTGTCCTGTTAGGCACCCAGGTACACAGTTACAGTGCCTACAAGTAGTATTCAACCCCCTGCAGATTTAGCTGGTTTGATAAGATGCAAATAAGTTAGAGCCTTCAAACTGCAAACGAGAGTAGGATTTATTAACAGAAGCATAAATCTTACAAAACAAAAAGTTATGTTGCTCAGTTGAATTTTAATAAATTTTAAATATAAAAGTGTGGGTCAATTATTATACCACCCCTATGTTTAATATTTCGTGGAATAACCCTTGTTTGCAATTACAGCTAATAATCGTCTTTTATAAGACCTGATCAGGCCGGCACAGGTCTGTGGAGTTATCTTGGCCCACTCCTCCATGCAGATCTTCTCCAAGTTATCTAGGTTCTTTGGGTGTCTCATGTGGACTTTAATCTTGAGCTCCTTCCACAAGTTTTCAATTGGGTTAAGGTCAGGAGACTGACTAGGCCACTCCAACACCTTGACTTTTTCCCTCTTGAACCAGGCCTTGGTTTTCTTGGCTGTGTGCTTTGGGTCGTTGTCTTGTTGGAAGATGAAATTACGACCCATCTTAAGATCCTTGATGGAGGAGCGGAGGTTCTTGGCCAAAATCTCCAGGTAGGCCGTGCTATCCATCCTCCCATGGATGCGGACCAGATGGCCAGGCCCCTTGGCTGAGAAACAGCCCCACAGCATGATGCTGCCACTACCATGCTTGACTGTAGGGATGGTATTCTTGGGGTCGTATGCAGTGCCATCCAGTCTCCAAACGTCACGTATGTGGTTGTCACCAAAGATCTCGATCTTGGTCTCATCAGACCATAGAACCTTGAACCAGTCTGTCTCAGAGTCCTCCAAGTGATCGTGAGCAAACTGTAGACGAGCCTTGACATGACGCTTTGAAAGTAAAGGTACCTTACGGGCTCGTCTGGAACGGAAACCATTGCGGTGGAGTACGTTACTTATGGTATTGACTGAAACCAATGTCCCCACTGCCATGAGATCTTCCCGGAGCTCCTTCCTTGTTGTCCTTGGGTTAGCCTTGACTCTTCGGACAAGCCTGGCCTCGGCACGGGAGGAAACTTTCAAAGGCTGTCCAGGCCGTGGAAGGCTAACAGTAGTTCCATAAGCCTTCCACTTACGGATGATGCTCCCAACAGTGGAGACAGGTAGGGCCAACTCCTTGAAAAGGGTTTTGTACCCCTTGCCAGCCTTGTGACCCTCCACGATCTTGTCTCTGATGGCCTTGGAATGCTCCTTTGTCTTTCCCAAGTTTGGGGAGGGTCTTAAATAGTCAGAAAAGGCTGGCAAAAGAGATCATTAATCCACACATGTGAAGCTCATTATTCTTGGTGCCTGAACTACTTCTTAATACTTTAGGGGGACCAAACAGAATTCTTGTGGTTTGAGGGGTTGAATAATAAATGACACTCTGAATTAACTTTTAACGTTTTAAAAAAAAAAAAAAAATTAACACAAAAATTTTTGCAGCAGTGCATTTCCCACTTCCAGGCTGATCTACAGTACAAATGTCACAATGCCAAGTTAATTCCGCATGTGTCAACCAGCTAAATCTGCAGGGGGTTGAATACTACTTGTAGGCACTGTAAGTGCTAAGCGAACATAGATCGTGATCATGCGCTAATGTCCTCGCGGGAGTCACCCGCAATGGCCCTGAATACGGCAATCAAACTCCTCACCGGTTTGCCGGTAATCTAGGGCATCTAGGACACCGACCCTGACCAGCTAGCATACCAAACTCCTCACCGATTAAATCGGTATTCTAGGGGCTTATTTCAGCCGGGCCCTAACCACACACACGCATGACCATACTGGCGCAAAGCATATAATGGTTGATATTAGCGCATGGCGGCTCAGCCATGCTACCCTTTTATAGTAACAGCTACAGGACCTGCCAGAAACAAGGACCAATGAAACTTGTTCCAGAACACCAGTAGTCACAGGACCTTCCTGGCAGACCAATAGGAGCTGCTGCAGTACCTGAGCATGTGACCCCTGATCTCCGATGAGAGATCTCACTCTGGCATGCTCAGAAGGGGAAAACAAGGACTTTGTCCTAAAGACGTCTGCTCGCCGCTAACCAGTACTGGCCACAATAGCAGAGCCTGGAGGAGCAGCAGTAACCCTCTGCACACTGTTAGACTGGGCGAGACGCTGGGACAGACGTCTAAGCTGAGCAAGCTCCACTGCAGACGGAGATGAATGGGAGACCGCAGCGGGACTGGTTCGAGACTCCCCTTGTGCAGGAACTCGAACCCTAACAGTGACATTATATAATAAATAGCTATATGTATAATAAATCAACAATATATTACATATTATAAATCAAAGATAATCATATGTATACTAGCAGAACCAAATATACATAAATAGTACAATATAACTGTGATAATTTATATAACAATTGTGCAATATATAATAAGTAATCATGGAATAATACTAAAAAATAATAAAATAGTCAATCTCAGATGTTATAGGTTGAATGAACATCATGGATATTCCACATCAAATGAAGGTCAAAGTATGAAGAAGCATCTCCCAAAAACTCATCACGGAGGACGCAGCATGCGAGATGCGGACCAAGAATTCATTTGTCATTCATAAGTAAGAACAATAAAACCTGATAATTAAAATGAAATTAATGACAATAAAAACCACATAAAAAATATATATGGACAGTAAAATATTGTGTAAAGATAAAAACACCACAATAAAAATAATAAAATTAAAAAGTAGTTTACAAAAATGGAGAAAAGTTAAAGTTCTCATTCAATCCACACGGAGAAACCGTATTTAGTGTCCATATCCATCTGGCCTCCATTTGGGCCAAAACCGTACTAATCTTGCCCCCTCTCTCATTTACCTTAACCAAGTCTATCCCTGCTACCTTAAAAAGGGAGGAATCGCTATTGTGATGGATTTTGAAATGTTTCGGGATGGTTTTAAGAGTGGAGATGTCCTCAACATCCTTTGCTGCTTGAATACCCAGAATATGTTCACGTGTGCGAACTTTAAGTTGGCGAATGGTCATGCCAACATATATAAGTGAGCAGGGGCAGGTCGCATAGTAAACTACTGCTTTCAATGTACATGTAATATGATGTTGGATCCTATAGCTCCTTTTGCCCTCAGTGTTGCTAAAAACTTGGGTTCTCGAAATGTTAGGACAAGTAACACCTTTGCCACAAGGTTTACATACCATTACAGGTCTTAAGGTAGAAAAAAATGAAGGAGGGGTAGCATCATTTACAAAGTGGCTCCTTACAAGATGATCACCCAAATTCTTTGATCTTCATAATGTTATCCCTGGTTGTTTGCCAATATATTTGGCAAGCACAGGGTCCGTTCAAAGGATAGACCATGATTTAGCTTAATGATATCTCATTAAATCAGACTGACCATGATATTGGGTTAGATATATCTTATAGGTTGAATTGAAGATGATGTCCTAGTCGTGTATAGGGCTTGATGTCGAGTTGTATGTTTTGCACGATTATATGCTTTTTTGATAGACCGGTTACTGTAAGCGCGCTCAAGAAACCTTTCCTTTTTTAACAAATTTTATTAAAATTTCAAAATTTTAAACATAACAGTAATGTAATGCTACAAATTTGACCAAATTGTTTCATTTGAATATAACAGTAGATTTTGTATAGCTTTTTAGCCATAGTTGTTATTAACTAAACCAATTTAAAACAATACTTTGTTTCTGCCTTATGCGTAGACAATTAGGTGATGAGGCAAATATTTACAAACATAATTAAGAATAATACATTTAAGAGGCATAGTCCAACCAAGATTTCCATCTCTTTAAGTATTTAGGTAGATAATTATTGACTGTAGCATGACTTTTTTCATACAAGTTGTGTAGAGACATTTTTTCCAGTATTTGACTCTTATTTGGAATTGTTTCCTCTTTCCAAAATGTAGCAATTGCATTTTTGGTAATTAGGAAAAGATGGATGATTGTTGGAATATGTAAAGTATTTATTCTATCTAGTTCCAAAGATAATGTAATTCTCTGTTTAGTAATACCATTAATTATACTAGACACTTCTTTCCATAGTGGTCTTATTTTCGGACAGTCCCAAAAAAGGTGTAGTAGGTCTCCCGATTGTCCACATCCCCTCCAACAATCCGGAGATTTTCCAGGGAATATTTAGCCAGTTTTACTGGGGTAAAATACCACCTGAAAATAATCTTAAAATAAGATTCATGTAGAGATGCGCATATGTTAGATGAGTAAGTTTGGGTTTAAGGCCTGTTCCCATTGTTCCAATGTAATGTTCATCTTCAGGTCCTTCTACCAACTGATCATAAATAGAGTTTTATCAGGGTTCTGGATTGAATTTAGTGAGTCATAAATGTTTTTTGATTTCCAAAAGAACTTATTATTTGGGTTGCTTACCAGCTGGCTGGTGATTTCTGTGATGTATGATTTTTTCCTGACAAATTTTAGTATGTATTTCCTTATTACTGATACTAGATGGATATCATCTAATGAAAAATTATGCAATGAAGTTAAAATCTCATTACTTATAAATTGTTTCCCATCAAATAAATCACTCACTTTTTAATATTGGAATTTTTCCACGATTGTGGGATTTCTTTATCATTCACAAGTCCAAAAAATTTCAGTGAGATATTTTTTAGTTGCATGAATCTAGAAGATTTGTTTTTCTGAACTTGTGGTTTGGCTAATTGCATCCATGCTGTTGCTGTTGCTGATAGAGTAGGTGATGAGTGATATTGTTGGTTTAATGACATAAGGGACTTTAAAATTACATTAAGTAATTGGTTGTTTTTATTGTTAGTTTCTTCCAATTCTAGCCATATGGGAGGATTATTTGTAGAGATCCAACAGAGGGATTGCTTGACTAGGTTGATATAATAATAGTTTAGTAAATTTGGAAGAGCTAAACCGCCAGTTAGTTTGCTTCTGTATAAGGTATTGGACGCTATTCTAGCTCTTTTTTTGTTCCAAATAAAGCTATTTACAGATGATTGCAACTTTTTAATATATTTTAGTGGGATGTTTAGAGGAAGAGCTCTAAAGACATATAAAATCTTTGGGAAAGTGAAGAGTTTAAATAGGACCACTCTACCAATCCATGAAATCTCATGTTTGGCGTAGCCATTTAAATCGTTTTGTGTAGTTTTAGAAATATTTGTCATATTGATTTCAACTGTTTTGCGGAATGTTCTTGCTATTGAAATTCCTAAGTAGGAAATGGATTCCTTTTCCCACACGAAGTTAGTTATAGATTTGATTCTAGAGATACAGTCAGGGCCAGAAATATTTGGACAGTGACACAATTTTCGCGAGTTGGGCTCTGCATGCCACCACATTGGATTTGAAATGAAACCTCTACAACAGAATTCAAGTGCAGATTGTAACGTTTAATTTGAAGGGTTGAACAAAAATATGTGTTAGAAAATGTAGGAATTGTACACATTTCTTTACAAACACTCCACATTTTAGGAGGTCAAAAGTAATTGGACAAATAAACATAACCCAAACAAAATATTTTTATTTTCAATATTTTGTGGCGAATCCTTTGGAGGCAATCACTGCCTTAAGTCTGGAACCCATGGACATCACCAAACGCTGGGTTTCCTCCTTAATGCTTTGCCAGGCCTTTACAGCCGCAGCCTTCAGGTCTTGCTTATTTGTGGGTCTTTCCCTCTTAAGTCTGGATTTCAGAAAGTGAAATGCATGCTCAATTGGGTTAAGATCTGGTGATTGACTTGGCCATTGAAGAATGTTCCACTTTTTTGCACTCATGAACTCCTGTGTAGCTTTGGCTGTATGCTTGGGGTCATTATCCATCTGTACTATGAAGCGCCGTCCAATCAAGTTTGCAGCATTTGGCTGAATATGGGCTGAAAGTATATCCCGGTACACTTCAGAATTCATCCGGCTACTCTTGTCTGCTGTTATGTCATCAATAAACACAAGTGACCCAGTGCCATTGAAAGCCATGCATGGCCATGCCATCACGTTGCCTCCACCATGTTTTACAGAGGATGTGGTGTGCCTTGGATCATGTGCCGTTCCCTTTCTTCAAACTTTTGGCTTCCCATCATTCTGGTACAGGTTGATCTTTGTCTCATCTGTCCATAGAATACTTTTCCAGAACTGAGCTGGCTTCTGGAGGTGTTTTTCAGCAAATTTAACTCTGGCCTGTCTATTTTTGGAATTGATGAATGGTTTGCATCTAGATGTGAACCCTTTGTATTTACTTTCATGGAGTCTTCTCTTTACTGTTGACTTAGAGACAGATACACCTACTTCACTGAGAGAGTTCTGGACTTCAGTTGATGTTGTGAACGGGTTCTTCTTCACCAAAGAAAGTATGCGGCGATCATCCACCACTGTTGTCTTCCGTGGGCTCCCAGGTCTTTTTGGATTGATGAGTTCACCAGTGCTTTCTTTCTTTCTCAGGATGTACCAAATTGTAGATTTTGCCACTTCTAATGTTGTAGCAATTTCTTGGATGGTTTTTTTTCTGTTCTTGCAGCTTAAGGATGGCTTGTTTCACCTGCATAGAGAGCTCCTGTGACCGCATGTTTCCTTCACAGCAAAACTTTCCAAATGCAAACACCACACCTCAAATCAACTCCGGCCCTTTCATCTGCTTAATTGAGAATGACATAACAAAGGGATTGCCCACACCTGTCCATGAAATAGCCTTGGAGTCATTTGTCCAATTACTTTTGGTCCCTTTAAAAACAGGGTGGCACATGTTAAGGAGCTGAAACTCCTAAACCCTTCATCCAATTTTAATGTGGATACCCTCAAATGAAAGCTGAAAGTCTGAACTTCAACTGCATCTGATTTGTTTTGTTTCAAATTCATTGTGGTAATGTATAGAACCAAAATTAGATAAATGTTGTCTCTGTCCAAATATTTATGGACCTAACTGTATCTGATTCTTTGAGAAAAAAATCTAAAATTTTTGATTTGGACTCATTTATTTTATAGAAGGAGACCATAGAGAAAATTTTAAATGTTGAAAGCAGTTTCTCAATTGAATTTATTGGATCTGTGATGCTTATTATATCATCTGCAAAGAGTCCAAATTTGCAAAGGTTTTTCCCTATTTGTAATCCTTTTATGTCTTGATTACATCTTATGTCCTCAGCCAGGGGTTCCATAATCAGGGCGAATAATAGAGGGGATAAAGGGCAACCCTGTCTAGTTCCATTTGTGATTTGTATCTGGGGAGATAAGTGGTTATTAGCAAATATATTTGCTGAAGGTTGTTGATAGAGTGCCATTATTTTTTTTATTGTCATTAAATCCGAATTTGTATAAGGTGGCCACCATAAAGTTCCAGTTTACTCTGTCAAATGCTTTTTCAGCATCTAGGGCTATTAACAATGATGGGGTTCTTTTTTGTTTTATGAAGTCAATTAAGTTTAATATTCTTCTGGTACCGTCACTAGTCTGTCTACCCTCTATGAATCCTAATTGGTCCCTATGTATAATATCTGGAAGAATTTTTTTTAGTCTGTTAGCCAATATTTTGGAATAAATTTTGATATCGGAGTTAATTAGGGAAATGGGTCTATAATTGTTAACCTTTTCTAAATCTCCTTTGGGTTTTGGAATCAAGGTGATTATTGCTTTCAGCATTTCAGGGGAAAGGAACCTTCTATAGAGGCTTTGTTAAACATTTTAGTTAAGTAGGGAGCAAGCAGTTTTTCAAATGTTTGGTAGTATTCGTTCGAATAGCCATCAGGTTAATTAAACCCAAACCATGGGTACAACTTTTTATAATTGTTCCAAATAGGAACAGGGCAACTCGCTATATAATGGCAAATAACAAAGAATGCAGAGCATCTAGCCCAGAATGAATGTAACAAGAAGATAAAGTAGAAAATATACCAACTTTATTGAAAATGTTAAAATGTTCACAACAATTAAATTTAGAACGCAAGATAAGATGGTGAGTGAGCAAGTAAAAACGCCTGTAGCACATATACTAGCGCACCAAGATCCAGAGACAATCTCATATTTATGTTTAGCAAAGTATATGGAAAAAACAAGTAATTTTTCCCAGACAGGGGAGCACTAAAAAATGGGTAAATACCCTACTACATAGTAATTCCCATAATGGGATAATGTGCCAACCCATCAATTATAATGCTAAATCCATATGAGAGATGAAGCCCAAATCACATGTATTATTTTAATGACCTAAAGTGTGGCAGTGCTGAAAGATCAATTTCAAATCAGACACCTCAAATGAAAAATACCACATTGGTCTACATAAATAGGTGCAGAGAAGTGCTTACCCATTTTAGGGGAGATGCGCTGTGTCATGCACGTGCCCCAACGCACGTTTCGCTTTTTTTGCTTCCTCGGGGGGCAGTGTGGGTAGTAGTGCTGACCTATGTTATATAGTAATGTGCTTGGCTGCTGCCATTGATGAGCGGCCTGGTGATTTTTTTGTTTTAAGCGATCTTATGACTTCTGAAACTTCTATTGAGAATGGAGAATCTATTGATTCTGATTGTAAGTTTGTTATTTTTGGTAAATCTAGACCGGACAGGAAGTCGTTAATATTTTGATGATTTGGTTGGATGATATTATGGTCCAGCTTCAGGTTATAAAGGGAGGTATAGTAATCGGCAAAGGCTCTAACTATATCTCCAGGATGTTCCATGGTCCTATCCTTATAATTTATTCTTTTTATTTTACTTCTAATTCTTATGGCTTTAAATTTTTGTGCCGTAAGTCTGGTGGGCTTATTGTATGATGAATAGTAGTTTGACTTCATAGATTTCACATAGTTGTCGTATTCAGTGAAAAGTACTGCTTTCAAGTCATTTTTAATTTTAAGAATTTCCGCATGAATTTTTGAGGAGTCTGATAAAGGGTTCTGGAGTTCTTCCTCTTTATTTCTTATTTCTGTTTGTAATTTATGAATATTGTCTTTTTCCTGCTTTTTGTTTAGATGAGAAAGATGGATCATTTTTCCTCGAATAACGGCTTTATGGGCGTTCCATAACGAGAATGGACAAATGTCATCTATGTCATTCTCTTTAAAGTAATTTGTCATAGCTTCCTCTATTTCTTTTTTTGAGTTTGAATTAAATAACAGTAGTGTTGAGCGATACGATACTGCAAATATCGGGTATCGGCCGATATTAGCTGTATCGGGCTTTCGATTCCGAGTACCGATATTTTCGTCATATCGGATACCGGAATCGGATTTGTCACTGTCACTGTCACTGTGAGTGTCCGTCGGTCGGGTCTGTCAGGAGTCAGCGGCACTTACCTGGCAGAAGATCTCCGGCGGTCACGTCCTGGACTGCTTGATGGCCGCCATTATCTTCTCCCTGGCGGTCACATGCAGTTT
Organism: Oophaga sylvatica; assembly: GCA_033576555.1. Classification (NCBI taxonomy): domain Eukaryota; kingdom Metazoa; phylum Chordata; class Amphibia; order Anura; family Dendrobatidae; genus Oophaga; species Oophaga sylvatica. The sequence continues at coordinate 61,003 of JARQOD010001851.1, read as the reverse complement.
TTTGCGATAATTGCAGTGACTGCAGGGTAATCCCGGCCGTAAACCAGTCCGATGACGTCACCGCCGGGGAAGCAGGTAATCAGCTGTGCTGCGCCGGGATGACAGGCTCTGCCTGCCTGCCTGCCTGCCTGCCTGCCTGCCTCTGATGTCAGGCTCTGCCTGCCTGCCTCTGATGTCAGGCTCTGCCTGCCTGCCTCTGATGTCAGGCTCTGCCTGCCTGTCCTCTGATGTCAGGCTCTGCCTGCCTGCCTCTGATGTCAGGCTCTGCCTGCCTGCCTGCCTGCCTGCCTCTGATGTCAGGCTCTGCCTCGCCTCTCTGATGTCAGGCTCTGCCTGCCTCTGATGTCAGGCTCTGCCTCGCCTCTGATGTCAGGCTCTGCCTGCCTCTGATGTCAGGCTCTGCCTGCCTCTGATGTCAGGCTCTGCGCCTGCCTCTGATGTCAGGCTCTGCCTGCCTCTGATGTCAGGCTCTGCCTGCCTGCCTGCTCTGATGTCAGCGCCTGCCTGCCTCTGATGTCAGGCTCTGCCTGCCTGCCTCTGATGTCAGGCTCTGCCTGCCTGCCTCTGATGTCAGGCTCTGCCTGCCTGCCTCTGATGTCAGCTCTGCCTGCCTCTGATGTCAGGCTCTGCCTGCCTGCCTGCCTCTGATGTCAGGCTCTGCCTGCCTGCCTGCTCTTGATGTCAGGCTCTGCCTGCCTGCCTGCCTCTGATGTCAGGCTCTGCCTGCCTGCCTGCTCTGATGTCAGGCTCTGCCTGCCTGCCTGCCTCTGATGTCAGGCTCTGCCTGCCTGCCTGCCTCTGATGTCAGGCTCTGCCTGCTGCCTGCCTCTGATGTCAGGCTCTGCCTGCTGCCTGCCTCTGATGTCAGGCTCTGCTGCCTGCCTGCCTCTGATGTCAGGCTCTGCCTGCGCTGCCTGCCTCTGATGTCAGGCTCTGTGCCTGCCTGCCTGCTCTGATGTCAGGCTCTGCCTGCCTGCCTGCCTCTGATGTCAGGCTCTCCCTGCCTGCCTGCCTGCCTCTGATGTCAGGCTCTGCCTGCCTGCCTGCCTGCCTCTGATGTCAGGCTCTGCCTGCCTGTGCCTGCCTCTGATGTCAGGCTCTGCTGCCTGCCTGCCTGCCTCTGATGTCAGGCTCTGCCTGCCTGCCTGCCTGCCTCTGATGTCAGGCTCTGCCTGCCTGCCTGCCTGCCTTGATGTCAGGCTTTTGCCTGCCTGCCTGCCTCTGATGTCAGGCTCTGCCTGCCTGCCTGCCTCTGATGTCAGGCTCTGCCTGCCTGCCTGCCTGCCTCTGATGTCAGGCTCTGCCTGCTGCCTGCTGCCTCTGATGTCAGGCTCTGCCTGCCTGCCTGCCTGCCTCTGATGTCAGGCTCTGCCTGCCTGCCTGCTGCCTCTGATGTCAGGCTCTGCCTGCCTGCCTGCCTGCCTCTGATGTCAGGCTCTGCCTTGCTGCCTGCCTGCCTTTCTGATGTCTGCTGCTCTGGCAGCCTGCCTGCCTGCCTGCCTCTGATGTCAGGCTCTGCCTGCCTGCCTGCCTGCCTCTGATGTCAGGCTCTGCTGCCTGCCTGCCTGCCTCTGATGTCAGGCTCTGCCTGCCTGCCTGCCTGCCTCTGATGTCAGGCTCTGCCTGCCTGCCTGCCTGCCTCTGATGTCAGGCTCTGCCTGCCTGCCTGCCTGCCTCTGATGTCAGGCTCTGCCTGCCTGCCTGCCTGCCTCTGATGTCAGGCTCTGCCTGCCTGCCTGCCTGCCTCTGATGTCAGGCTCTGCCTGCCTGCCTGCCTGCCTCTGATGTCAGCTCTGCCTGCTGCCTGCCTGCCTCTGATGTCAGGCTCTGCCTGCCTGCCTGCCTGCCTCTGATGTCAGGCTCTGCCTGCTGCTGCTGCCTCTGATGTCAGGCTCTGCCTGCCTGCTGCCTCTGATGTCAGGCTCTGCCTGCCTGCCTGCCTGCCTCTGATGTCAGGCTCTCCCTGCCTGCTGCCTGCCTCTGATGTCAGGCTCTGCCTGCCTGCCTGCCTGCCTCTGATGTCAGGCTTGCCTGTGCCTGCTGCCTCTGATGTCAGGTCTGCTCCCTCCCTGCCTGCCTCTGATGTCAGGCTCTGCCTGCCTGCTCGCCTGCCTCTGATGTCAGGCTCTGCCTGCCTGCCTGCCTCCCTCTGATGTCAGGCTCTGCTGCCTGCCTGCCTGCCTCTGATGTCAGTGCTCTGCCTGCCTGCCTGCCTCCTCTGATGTCAGGCTCTGCCTGCCTGCGCCTCTGTCAGCGCTCTGATGCCGGCCTCTGCCTGCTAGCTCTGCCTGCCTGCCTTGATGTCAGGCTCTGCTCTGCCTGCCTGCCTGATGTCAGGCTGCCTCTCAGGCCTTGCCTGCTGATGTCAGGCCTGCCTGCCTGCCTGTCGGCTCTGCCTGCCTCTGATGTCAGGCTCTGCCTGCCTTGCAGGCTCTGCCTGCCTCTGATGTCAGGCTCTGCCTGCCTGCCTGCCTGCCTGCCTCTGATGTCAGGCTCTGCCTGCCTGCCTCTGATGTCAGGCTCTGCCTCCATGCCTCGGTCTGCTGCGCCTGCCTCCCTGCCTGATGTCAGGCTCTGCCTGCCTGCCTTGCCCTGCCTGCCTCTGATGTCAGGCTCTGCCTGCCTGCCCTGCGGCCTCGCCTGCCTGCCTGCCTCTGATGTCAGGCTCTGCCCGCCTGCCTCTGATGTCAGGCTCTGCCCGCCTGCCTCTGATGTCAGGCTCTGCCCGCCTGCCTCTGATGTCAGGCTCTGCCCGCCTGCCTCTGATGTCAGGCTCTGCCCGCCTGCCTCTGATGTCAGGCTCTGCCCGCCTGCCTCTGATGTCAGGCTCTGCCTGCCTGCCTGCCTGCCTGCCTGCCTCTGATGTCAGGCTCTGCCTGCCTGCCTGCCTGCCTCTGATGTCAGGCTCTGCCTGCCTGCCTGCCTGCCTCTGATGTCAGGCTCTGCCTGCCTGCCTGCCTGCCTCTGATGTCAGGCTCTGCCTGCCTGCCTGCCTGCCTCTGATGTCAGGCTCTGCCTGCCTGCCTGCCTGCCTCTGATGTCAGGCTCTGCCTGCCTGCCTGCCTCTGATGTCAGGCTCTGCCTGCCTGCCTGCCTGCCTCTGATGTCAGGCTCTGCCTGCCTGCCTGCCTCTGATGTCAGGCTCTGCCTGCCTGCCTCTGATGTCAGGCTCTGCCTGCCTGCCTGCCTGCCTCTGATGTCAGGCTCTGCCTGCCTGCCTGCCTCTGATGTCAGGCTCTGCCTGCCTGCCTGCCTCTGATGTCAGGCTCTGCCTGCCTGCCTGCCTCTGATGTCAGGCTCTGCCTGCCTGCCTGCCGCTCTGATGTCAGGCTCTGCCTGCCTGCCTGCCTCTGATGTCAGGCTCTGCCTGCCTGCCTGCCTCTGATGTCAGGCTCTGCCTGCCTGCCTGCGTCTGATGTCATTCTGATGTCATTCTGATGTAGCAGAGCTGGATCGTCGTGGGACACTCGTTACTATGGACTGCGTCGGACAGGTGGTATACTGCTGTTTTTTTTTTTCATTTTTTTACAGGAGATCGATGGCGTCGCAGGATGAGACTAATAAAAGTAATGAAAACTGTGTTTTTTTTTTATTAAATTAAAAAACTTTTTTATGGACATTCACCCGTCCGGGTACATCAACAATTTAACTATTTACATACAGGGACCCTGTCCGGGTTATTTATAATTCTTTGGCAGGGGTGTTCCAGGTACCACCTGGTACTCACATCCGAGACACCAAGGACCACCAGGACCTGATGACGTCGTGTGGCCTGTACAGTCAAGTCGTGACCCGCTATCTGTGTCTGTGTGGCCACCTCTTTCATCTCCCTCCAGGTCTGGAGCCCTATGTCCCGGACTGAACGAACCCCAGGGGGCCTAACAGGCGCCGGGTACGGGCCAGCTATCATTATCATGTCCATAGCTGGGCTGCTGAGGAGACCACTGAGGGAGGCTGGGGAGATTTACGGCATGGGTGGGCACTTGTGCAGAGGCCTGGATGTGGGAGGCTGAAGGCTCCGAGGGTCTCACAGGTTCCTGACACTCTGGGGACCAGGGGTCGCACCTGGTGACATTTAGGGCATACCATCCATTGTAACCCCAGTGTCGGGTGTAAGTTACCAAGTCTCCTGGCAACAGGTCCCTCCCCGGGTGTCCTTCTGGGAGGTGAGTCTCCACGTCCCGCCGGGTCACAAACACTTCTAAATAAAGTCCAGGCTCCTGGATGAAGCCCCAACCAGCTTTCAATTTAACACTAGGACTACTGGACTCGTGACCCCGCCTAGAACTACTGAAAGGAGTCATTTTGACTCCTTGCTTGTTTTCGTTTATTTTTAGAGTTTCATTTGTGGTTATTTATTAATAATTATATTTTTTGTAATGTATTATTATTGTGAGATCCAACAGTAATGCTTTTGATTGTTTTTTTTTCTGCTTTTCTTATTTTTCTACAGAAAATAACAATAATTATAATAGACGTTTTTCAAACATTTTTTTTATTCAAGTGCACACATATAAACAACAACTGAAGAACAAAAAGCAGAGAAAATGTAGGTGGAGGAGCATAAAAATGAAAATATGGCGCAGAATTCACCTTCTAAACATTTGGTGTTTCGCATTTTAGGCATTGCCTTTGATTTATGGCAGTACATTGCCCACACAAAGACTTACCACAAGTCTTACAATTGCCGACTAGAGTTGAGCGATACTTTCCGATATCCAAAAGTATCGGAATCGGAATGGTATCGCCGATACCCAAAAAATATCGGCGATACCGATACCGGAAATACAATGTAAGTCTATGGGAACAAAATATCGGAATTAAAAAAAACCCATTCTTGCCTTGTTGGTTAATTGTACATGAAGGAAAACAACAAAGAGTAATGTAGAATTTATTGGGGGAGGTTGAGGAGACATTAAAGGCATAGATGTTTAACACAATGCAATGGAATAGCATTAATATTTCTTTTTTTGAAATACGTTTGGATTGACGAAGAAATTGACAATGTTGTTAACCTTTTTTCTATTTTGTCAAATATGTCTGTTTCACAACTTCCATGCTCTTCACCTTTTTAACTTTTCACACACTTTCTCCTTCATAATATTCAGCAGCATCATCTTTCTCATCAAATTATTCTTCATCTTCACCTTCTTAATCTTCTAAAACTTCTTGCTATTCATCTTTTTGTTAACATTACTTATATTGTTCTTATTAAACAGTTATTATTCTTCATATTCTACTTCTTCATCTTCTTCCTATTCATCCTTTTCATCATATTCTTATTTGTGACAGACATTCCTGTACTTGTAATCTGTAAAACTCTGAATTTTCATCCTTCCGTTCTTGCTGTCACGAAAGATTTTAATTACAACAGTATTTGTCCGCGTTCAGTTTAGCCTGCAGCAGCATCAGGCATTTTCCAGGGGCACCACGAGGAGGAACGGACTCACCCCCATACACTGCTTAGTCTTCTTCTGCTTAGAATTTAGAGCATATATTTTGCTCTTCATTTTGGTCTTATACTTAATGTTCTTCTGCTTTTTGATCTTCTGCTTATTGTTCTTCTGTCTCTTGTTCTGTATCTTGTAGTTTGTCTTAACCTTCTTTGTCCTGTTGGTGATGGTACAAAAGCCAATGGAAGTAACGAGGACCAGCTGACTGTGCTGGAACCCGGAGGGTCAGAAGAAGGAAAAGAGCCAATGGCACAACCGAGGACCAGCTGACGTTACTGGACACGGTTACTAAGCAGGAGGTACCTGTGCTCCAAAGCACTACCAAGGAGCAGCAGACGTTGCTGGAACTCGGATACCGAGATGGAGGCACCTAGGCCAAAGGCACTGCGGAGAACCAGCTGACGGTACTGGAACCCGGATGGGTAGCAGAAGGTACAAGAGCCAATGAAAGTAACGAGGACCAGCTGACTGTGCTGGAACCCGGAGGGTCAGCAGAAGGAAGAGAGCCAATGGCACAACCGAGGACCAGCTGACGTTACTGGGACACGGTTACTAAGCAGGAGGTACCTGTGCTCCAAAGCACTACCAAGGAGCAGCAGACGTTGCTGGAACTCGGATACCGACATGGAGGCACCTAGGCCAAAGGCACTGCGGAGAACCAGCTGACGTACTGGAACCCCGATGGGTAGCAGAAGGTACCAAGAGCAATTTAAAGTTAGACGATGGACCAGCAGGACTGTGCTGGGAACCCGAGTACACAGAAGCAAGTGAGCCTGGCACACACCCGAGAACCAACTGCGTTTACGGGAAGAGAACTGTAAGGCAGAGGTACCTGTGTCCAAAGCACTACCAGGACCAGCAGACGTTGCTGGAACTCGGATACCGACATGGAGGCACCTAGGCCAAAGGCACTGCGAGAACCAGCTGACGGTATGGAACCCGGATGGGTAGCAGAAGGTACCATGGAAATTAAGTTGAGGCAGCAGGACTTTTTGCCGTTCACACAGCAGGGGAACAGCTGACATTACTGAACCCCAGTAACACAGGAGCAAGTGTAGACTGTGCTAACAGCACTTCCGAGAAACAACTGGCGGTGTTGTAGCCCAGGGATGAGAAGAGAACATGGTGGAGGCAGCAGGACTTTTTGCCGTTCACACAGCAGGGGAACAGCTGACATTACTGAACCCCAGTAACACAGGAGCAAGTGTAGACTGTGCTAACAGCACTTCCGAGAAACAACTGGCGGTGTTGTAGCCCAGGGATGAGAAGAGAACATGGTGGAGGCAGCAGGACTTTTGCCGTTCACACAGCAGGGGAACAGCTGACATTACTGAACCCCAGTAACACAGGAGCAAGTGTTAGACTGTGCTAACAGCACTTCCGAGAAACAACTGGCGGTGTTGTAGCCCAGGATGAGAAGAGAACATGGTGGAGGCAGCAGGACTTTTGCCGTTCACACAGCAGGGGAACAGCTGACATTACTGAACCCCAGTAACACAGGAGCAAGTGTAGACTGTGCTAACAGCACTTCCGAGAAACAACTGGCGGTGTTGTAGCCCAGGGATGAGAAGAGAACATGGTGGAGGCAGCAGGACTTTTCGCCGTTCACACAGCAGGGGAACAGCTGACATTACTGAACCCCAGTAACACGGGAGCAAGTGTTAACTGTGCTAACAGCACTTCCGAGAAACAACTGGCGGTGTTGTAACCCAGGAATGAGAAGAGAACAGGTGGAGGCAGCAGGACTGTTTGCCGTTCACACAGCAGGGGAACAGCTGACATTACTGAACCCCAGTAACACAGGAGCAAGTGTAGACTGTGCTAACAGCACTTCCGAGAAACAACTGGCGGTGTTGTAGCCCAGGGATGAGAAGAGAACATGGTGGAGGCAGCAGGACTTTTGCCGTTCACACAGCAGGGGAACAGCTGACATTACTGAACCCCAGTAACACAGGAGCAAGTGTAGACTGTGCTAACAGCACTTCCGAGAAACAACTGGCGGTGTTGTAGCCCAGGGATGAGAAGAGAACATGGTGGAGGCAGCAGGACTTTTTGCCGTTCACACAGCAGGGGAACAGCTGACATTACTGAACCCCAGTAACACAGGAGCAAGTGTAGAAGTGTTAACTGTGCTAACAGCACTTCCGAGAACTGGCGGTGTTGTGACCCAGGGATGAGAAGAGAAGAGGGTGGAGGCAGCAGGACTGTTTGCCGTTCTCACAGCAGGGGAACAGCTGACATTACTGAACCCCAGTAACACAGGGGCAAGTGTAGACTGTGCTAACAGCACTTCCGAGAAACAATGGCGGTGTTGTAGCCCAGGGATGAGAAGAGAACATGGTGGAGGCAGCAGGACTTTTTGCCGTTCACACAGCAGGGGAACAGCTGACATTACTGAACCCCAGTAACACAGGAGCAAGTGTAGACTGTGCTAACAGCACTTCCGAGAAACAACTGGCGGTGTGTAGCCCAGGGATGAGAAGAGAACATGGTGGAGGCAGCAGGACTTTTTGCCGTTCACACAGCAGGGGAACAGCTGACATTACTGAACCCCAGTAACACAGGAGCAAGTGTAGACTGTGCTAACAGCACTTCCGAGAAACAACTGGCGGTGTTGTAACCCAGGGATGAGAAGAGAACAGGGTGGAGGCAGCAGGACTGTTTGCCGTTCACACAGCAGGGGAACAGCTGACATTACTGAACCCCAGTAACACAGGAGCAAGTGTAGACTGTGCTAACAGCACTTCCGAGAAACAACTGGCGGTGTTGTAACCCAGGGATGAGAAGAGAACAGGGTGGAGGCAGCAGGACTGTTTGCCGTTCACACAGCAGGGGAACAGCTGACATTACTGAACCCCAGTAACACAGGAGCAAGTGTAGACTGTGCTAACAGCACTTCCGAGAAACAACTGGCGGTGTTGTAACCCAGGGATGAGAAGAGAACAGGGTGGAGGCAGCAGGACTGTTTGCCGTTCACACAGCGGAACAGCTGACATTACTGAACCCCAGTAACACAGGAGCAAGTGTAGACTGTGCTAACAGCACTTCCGAGAAACAACTGGCGGTGTTGTAACCCAGGGATGAGAAGAGAACAGGGTGGAGGCAGCAGGACTGTTTGCCGTTCACACAGCAGGGGAACAGCTGACATTACTGAACCCCAGGAACACAGGAGCAAGTGTAGACTGTGCTAACAGCACTTCCGAGAAACAACTGGCGCTGTTGAAGCCCAGGGTCAAGGAGGGTGTAGGCAGAGGCCTAGTATGAGACGTTTGAAGTAGAAGTTGTAGTTAGCAGCAGTAATTTTTGCCAGACACACAGCAGGGGAACAGCAGGCGTTACTGAACCCCAGAAACACATCAGCGATTGTTTTCATCTGTGCATCTAACACTTCTGAGCAGCAACTGGCGCTGTTGAAGCCCAGGGTCAAGGAGGGTGTAGGCATAAAATATTGAGTTATTGCCTTGTTACGTGGCCATTGCAAATGTATGTACTTCAAACAAGAATAAATGAAGTTTTACTACGACAATAAAATGATGAATTTCAATTACAAGAATAGAAAAATATTTATACTTAATAATAATAATAATAATAATCTTTATTTATATAGCGCCATCATATTCCGCAGCGCTTTACAGTTTAACAGTTTCAAAATACAAGTCATAAGTAACAACGTAAACAATACAGTAATTAAAGCAAAATAAGATGGCCCTGCTCGTGAGAGCTTACAATCTACAATGAGGTGGGGGAGATACAAAATACAGGTGTGTATATACAATGGTGCATTTACAATGATGGTCCAGCCATCTTAAGGGAGTGAGGGATGGATGGAGATAGTGAATGGGCTACACACACACACACACACTTACACATAGAATGACTTTGATTAGTGAATGTGATAGGCCGCTCTGAACAGATGTGTTTTGAGGGAGCGCCTGAAACCATGCAAATTGTGGATAGTCCTAATTTCTTGGGGTAGAGCATTCCAGAGGATTGGCGCAGCGCGGGAGAAGTCTTGGAGTCGGGAGTGGGAGGTACGGATTAGTGCAGAGGTTAGTCGAAAGTCGTTTGCAGAGCGCAGCAGTCGGTTAGGCCGATAGATAGAAATGAGGGAGGAGATGTAGGGGGGTGCTGCAGTGTGGAGAGCTTTGTGGGTGAGAACAAGTACTTTGAATTGTATCCTATAATGAATGGGCAGCCAGTGTAAGGACTGGCGAAGAGCGGACGCGTCCGAGTACCGATTAGCCAGATGGATAACCCTGGCTGCTGCATTAAGGATGGACTGGAGAGGGGATAGTCGAGTAATGGGGAGGCCAAGTAATAGAGCGTTACAGTAGTCCAGGCGGGAGTGGATCAATGCTACAGTGAGGGTTTTTGTTGTTTCCATGGTGAGAAAAGGGCGGATTCTAGAGATGTTCTTTAGGTGTAGGCGGCAAGAGCGGGCGAGAGATTGGTATCAAACATAACACCCAGACAGCGAGCCTGCTGCCGGGGTGTTATTATGGTGCCGCCCACTGAGAGGGAAATGTCAGATTTAGGGAGGTTAGTAGACGGCGGGAGCAGAAGAAGTTCAGTTTTGGAGAGGTTGAGTTTCAGATAGAGAGCAGACATGATGTTGGAGACTGCGGACAGACAGTCGGTGGCGTTCTGTAGTACAGCGGGGGTAAGGTTTGGGGATGACGTGTATAATTGTGTGTCATCAGCATAAAGATGGTACTGAAAGCCAAATCTGCTGATGGTCTGTCCAATTGGGGCGGTGTAGAGAGAGAAGAGAAGGGGGCCAAGGACTGAGCCCTGGGGTACACCGACAGTGAGAGGGAGAGGAGATGAAGTGGAGCCAGAGAACGAAACACTGAAGGAGCGGTCAGAAAGATAGGAGGAGAACCAGGAGAGAGCAGTGTCCTTAATACCTAGAGAGTGGAGCCTGGACAGTAGGAGATGGTGGTCAACCGTGTCGAAAGCTGCAGAAACGTCGAGTAGAATGAGCAGAGAGTGGTCGCCGTTACGTTTTGCTGTCAGAAGGTCATTGGTCACTTTGATGAGTGCAGTTTCAGTCGAATGTAGGGGTCGGAAGCCGGACTGTGAAGGGTCTAGGAGGGAGTGAGTGGAGAGGTAACGGGTGAGGCGGGAGTAGACTAGGCGCTCCAAAAGTTTGGAGATGAAGGGGAGATTGGAGACCGGTCTGTAGTTGTTTGTGCAGGAAGGGTCAAGAGCGGGTTTCTTTAGTAGTGGAGTAATGATGGAGTGTTTGAAGGAGGATGGGAAAATGCCAGAGGAGAGTGAGAGATTGAAGATTGTAGTTAGGTGAGTTGTGACAACAGGAGAAAGAGACTGGAGGAGATGTGAGGGGATGGGGTCGGTAGTGCATGTAGTCGGACGAGAGGAAGAGAGGAGTCTGGAGACTTCTTCTTCTGTGATGGGATCAAATGTGGAAATTGAGCCAGGGGAAATGCAGGGTGGGATGGGAGTCACAGCACTTGGTGGTTGAGAGCAGATTTCCTGACGGATAGTATCTATTTTTTCTATAAAGTGGGAGGCCAGGTCATCAGCACAAATGTCTGTGATAGGGGCTTGTGCTTTAGGCCTGAGGAGGGAGTGAAAAGTGTCAAAAAGTGTCTTGGGGTTGTTGGCTAGTGAGGAGATCAGTGTGGTGAAGTAGGTCTGTTTGGCGACATGAAGGGCAGCATTATAAGTTCTTAACATGAATTTAAAGTGGATGAAGTCTTCTGGTGTGCGGGTTTTTCTCCATAGGCGTTCAGAACTCCTAGAGCATCGCTGGAGAAGGTGAGTTTGCGATGTGAGCCAGGGCTGTTTTACTGTGTGTTTGGAAGTTCTGAGGGTGAGCGGTGTACTTGGTCAAGGGTGCTTCTAAGAGCGTCATTGTAGTGCTGAACAGCCAGATTAGGACAAGAAAAAGAGGAGATTGGGGACAGCGAAGAGTGTAGGGAGTCTGAAAGTGTCTGAGGGTTAATGGCTTGCAGATTTCTGAATGTGCGGTAGGTAGGAGTTCGCTGGGGTGGTGGAGGATTTGTGAGCGTGAAGGAGAGAATGTTGTGGTCAGAGAGTGGAAGCGGTGAGTTATTTAGGTGGGAAATTGAACAGAGGCGGACAAAGACCAGGTCAAGGGTGTTGCCATTCTTGTGTGTCTCAGAGGTTGAAAGCTGTGAGAGGCCTAGAGAAGTGGTTAGTGATAGAAGCTGAGATGCAGATGTGGAAGTAGGACTGTTAATGGGGATGTTGAAGTCTCCAAGGATAAGGGTTGGTAATTCTGAGGACATGAAGTGCGGCAGCCAGGCTGAGAAGTGGTCAAGGAACTGGGTGGGCGAGCCTGGGGGCCGATATATGACCGCTACTCTGAGGGAGAGGGGATGGAAGAGCCTGATGGTGTGGACCTCAAAAGAAGGGAATGAGAGTGATGGAATTGGGGGGATGACCTGGAAAGTGCATTGTGGGGACAGGAGTATGCCAACTCCACCACCATGTCTGTTTGTGGGTCTCGGGGAATGGGAGAACTGTAAGCCACCACAGGAAATGGCAGCAGGGGAGACCGTGTCAGAATCCTGAATCCAGGTTTCAGTGAGGGCCAACAGATGAAGAGAGTTGTTCAGAAAGTAGTTGTGCAGGAAAGATAGTTTATTGCATGCAGACCTTGGATTCCAGAGGGCACAGTTGAAAGAAGGAGATGAGGGAGTGCAAGTAGTATTAACAAGATTATTATGGTTTCGAAGTGAGGTAGGGTAGGGATTGAGGTTGGGGGATGGACCAGGGTTGGGGGAGATGTCCCCTGAAATCAGTAGGAGTAGGAAGATAAAGAGCAGGTAGTTATTGGATTTATAAATAGGTTTTTTCTGAGATATGTTTGGGCAAGATGGGCTGAGTTTTCTTAGGAAGGTGAGGAGTGCATGGGAACTGTACATGGGAGAGGGAAGTATGGAGGGGCTGATGTATATGAGGCGTGATGGAGGGGGGATGGGGCAGTGAATGTGGATGGCAAGGGAACACAGGAGGATAGAGATAGAGAACATAATTTAAAAGAAAGCAAAGTGTGGGTTACCTGATTCCTGCCCTGATTAACTGCCATGGATAACTTCCTTTTACTCGATGCTTGTCTTTCGTGATGCTTTGCTTTCTGTGATGCGTGCGCCCCCCTTACTGCGTGCGCCCCTTAGACTACTCCTAAATATATAGTCCACACTACAGGGTCAGGAAAGTGGGATTGTGGGGGCTGTTTTGGGATAATTTGCCAGCTGGGGCCAGCACACCAGGGGGTGGTTAGATCATCAAAGGCTACCTGGCAACATCTATATGCTTTAGCACCTTCCACCTGATAGCATCTAGAGAGGCCCCAGTCACCGGGATATAAAGCAGTAAGTATTTTAAACACAGTGCAAAAATGAATTATTCCAAAGCCTTATTAACAGGCACATTAAACTATGTTGCAAGATGGTAAAGCAGTGCTTGGCAGCAAGTAGAGGTATGGAGTGCACACCATTAATATATAGTGCAGCATTCAACACAGATAGCAGAGGTGGGGATTCTATTCAGCTGTTTGCTTCCACTGAATGCAGTTCATACCTGTGTGAAGAGAGAGATGAATATTAATTCCTCGCCATGGATAACTGCCTTGACAGTCCTCTGTGGTTGATAACGTTTAATGGCTAACTGAAAATATGGTAACAAATTCAAAGCTTTCGAGACTACTCAGGTGTCTTCATCAGGCTAAGAGTAAAGCCAAAAATGAAGAATCACATATTTCTACACACAACAGGACACAGGAATAGCTAAGACAAGTGAGGGAGGGACAAGTGAGGGGAGACCGGCAACAAAAAGGAGAACAAGGATGAATTATCAGCGCCACACAATCACAGATAAATTAATGAATTTACCTGTGGCAAAAGACTTTTGTATGCCCGGTCATAGCATGATGGATATGGAATTACTGGTATTAAAATATAACTTCAAATATGAGAAACGTACAAAGGTTTCAGAATGTAAGCTCATCATGACCTTTGACACTGTTAGTGATGGAATGAATAGATCACATGGATTTATGTCATTCTATATCAATTAAGGAATCTGCGTCTATGCCCTTCCAGGGTCATGAAAACCCAAAAAAAGACGCCAATGAGAGGGCAATCAAACTTTCTATCCTTATCTAGGAACTGTTCCAATATTTATGTTCATCCCTGTGAGATAATGACAGTTCTGATACACGTCACTTACTTGTCTTACCTATTGCACTATTCCTGTGTCCTGTTGTGTATAGAAATATGTGATGCTTAATTTTTTTATTTAGTCTTTGCCTGATGAAGAGACGTGAGTAGCCTTGAAAGCTTGCAATTTGTTTCCATCTTTTCAGTTATCCATTAAAAGGTATCAACCACTGCTGACTCTGAAGTCTAAATATTTTTCTATCTACTGGCTAACACGGTACAAAGATACACATGTTTTCTAATTTCAAGAAGGAAAAATAAAGAAAATACAAATATAAACGCATATATGCACATGCCAAAAATAAATGGAACAACACAACACCCAAAAAATTGGTAACAAAATATAGTGTTGTAAATTTAAGAATAAAAGTCCATTTTTTTTTTTATGAATAATGCTTAAGGAACGCTATGTTAAACCATAACATAGTGAAGACAATGGATTTTGTAATAGTCACTCATCATCATCATCGCAAATTTTATGTGACAGTCACAGACATTTCAATTATTTAAGTTCATAAAATCGTAACTTTCTATAGCATGTATGACATGTCCAGCATGGACTCATCAATGTGATGATTGATGACACAATAATGTACGATAAAAAATAACCATTTAAAAAAACATTAGGCATTGTTTGTCACAATTTAAGTGTGTGCCTGCAAGTGTAGGTGAAACAAAGGCTACGGATAGCAAAGGTATATTCTATGTCTGTATCAGACAGTGGACAGCCTCTGATGGGTAATGCCGATGTTATACTGTACGTCAATAAAGTCTGCGGCTGAAATCATGCATTTTTTGCTTGTAGAGTGTTGAAGAGGGTAAAAGAATGTCTGGTTGCGCAAAGCTTTATCCGTCAACACTACCTTCCTACTGTCACGCGTAGGGTAGGGTAGCGTGTGGCAATTAGCTGACTATAAAATGTGAGGTTAGGCTGCGTTATTGCGCACTAGGGACGCAAAAAAAAATACAGCAGTAATAATTTAATGTGTAATACTCCACCTATGACAAACAAAAAAATTACGTTCCCTCTTTAACAATGTACAAGACTAACAAGCCTAATGGTTGACGCTGACTTAATTGAGATACAGTATTACATCAACATTGTCCATGAGTAACTATGCACTGTGATACCTATATACCAGTATTAATTTATATCTCTTGTGGTTGTTTCAACAGCACTTGCAGGTATAACTACCTATTGTCAGTATGCATGATGCACTTTCTAGATGTAATAATTTATTATTGGACATTATTACCATGTTTACATGCTGGCCATTTCATATATGGTGTTTGAAGTTACAGTTGGCATCAGTATGTGTATTTTATAATGTCTGTCATAAATAAAACTCGTGATGATGATGATGAGGATTTAATGATTCGTACATCCATTGACTGCATTATCTTACAGGTACAGATAAAGTTCCTTAAAAAGCATTAATTCATAAGTATAAAATGTACTTTTATGCATTAATTTCAAAATGTGAAGAGTAGACTATGTTTTATTTTTTGTTACCATTTCTAATAGACATGTGCAGATATGCGCTGTGATGACAAATAATTATTTGTCCATATTTGTCATAAAAATTTATCATTCTAGGCCTGCAAAACTTCACAATTTCATGTTTTCAGCATAACAAGCAGGGTGACGGCTCTTCCCTATTTGGAGCATGTTGGTCATGTGTTTTTCTGTCCATGTGTCGGGAACAGGAGACTTCTTGCCGTTCACACAGCAGGGGAACAGCTGGCGTTACTGAACCCCACTAACAGTAGAGCTTGTGTTTTGTTCTGTGGACACGACACTTCTGAGCAGCAACTGGCAGTGTTGGAGCCCAGGGAGTAGAGTTCAGGTGGTAGAAAGATGAACATAACAGGAGACATGGATAACGTTGCGAACCAGTTATTTAATCTGAAAACGGACAGACAAATTCTGGCGAGATCCATGCCTTGTTCATTTTCAGAAAAGTAAGCCGGTCTACATTATCGGAGGATAGTCGCATGCGACGGTCTGTTAGTACACCACCTGCAGCACTAAAGACGCGCTCCGATAATACACTGGCAGCAGGGCAAGCCAGCACCTCCAATGCATACTGGCTAAGCTCTGGCCATGTATCCAGCTTAGAGACCCAAAACTTGAATGGGGAAGAGCCATCTGGGAGTACACTGAGAGGCAAAGCCAAGTAGTCTGTCACCATCTGACGGATACGTTGCCTCCCTGACTGGAGCCCTCTCGGATGGTGTAGACATTTGTGGCGCTGCCACAAAACTTTGCCACATTTTTAACATACTGGTCTTTCCTGTGCAGAGGCACTGCGTGTGCTCCTCTTGTTGCAGAGCTCTCTACACTGCCTCGACGCACAGAGCTGCTTTGTAAAGCAGTAGCAGCAGCAGTGCTCTCGGCAGTAAGGTAGAACATTAGGGATTGCACCAGTGTGTCTTGGTACTCCCGCATTTTACGCTCCCGGTTCAACGGTGTGATGAGGCTTTTGACGTTGTCCCGGTAGCGAGGGTCTAGGAGGGTGTACACCCAATAATCAGACGTCGTGAGAATGTGGGCGATGCGGCGGTCGTTTCTTAGGCACTGCAGCATGAAATCAACCATGTGCTGCAGACTCCCAACTGGCAAAGAAACGCTGTCCTCTGCAAGAGGCGTCATCTCTGCCTGCTCTGCATCACCCCACCCTCGCTCTACATACTGACTAGAGCGTTGTGTACCTCCCTCTGGAGCGATGTCTTCCTCCTCCATTGACTCCTCCTCATCCTCCTCACAAAGTGAGCCCTGCCCAGCCCTTTGTGAGGAACCACGTTGCGCTGACTTTCCAGAAGGTGATGGAATTTGTGACTCCTCATCCTCCACCTCTTCCAAAACCTCATCCCTTATTGCTTGCAGTGTTTTTTGAAGCAGGCAGATAAGGGGGACAGTCAGGCTGACTAGTGCATCATCTGCACTCGCCATCCGCGTTGACTCATCAAACGCACGCAAAACGTGGCACATGTCCTTCATAGTGGCCCACTCATTAATGGTGAAGTGTGGACGGCGCAAATTGCGTGTTGATTGCGCCTGATGCAGCTGATACTCCATTACTGCTGGCTGCTGCTCACACAACCGCTCCAACATATGTAACGTTGAATTCCACCTGGTGGATACGTCACATATGATGCGATGTTCAGGAAGGCGCAATCTGCGTTGCAGAGCTGCAATGCGCGATCTGGCCATGCTGGAACGTCGCAAGTGAGCGCACTCTAGGCGGACCTTGTGCAGCAGTGCATCAAGATCCGGATAGTCCCTCAAAAAACTCTGCACGACCAAGTTGAGCACATGTGCCAGACATGGTATGTGAGTGAGTTTGCCAAGGCCCAGAGCTGCCACCAGATTTCGGCCATTGTCACACACTACCAAGCCTGGCTGGAGATTCGCTGGCAAAAACCACACGTCGCTCTCCTGCTTGATGGCATTCCAGACCTCCTGCGCTGTGTGGCTTCGATTCCCCATGGGAATTAATTTCAGAACGGCCTGTTGCCGTTTGGCCACGGCTGTGCTCATATCGGTCGCATGAGGTAAGCGTCCACGGGTCCATGTGGAGGTAGACCGTGACGGCTCCTGCAGCGATGATTCTGAGGAACTGGAGTAGGAGGAGGAGTCAATGTGGACAGACTTGATTCCGGCAATCCTTGGAGTTGGCAGAACACGTACAGCGCCACTCGCAAGATCTGTACCCGGCTCCACAACATTCACCCAATGGGCAGTGAGTGAAAGGTATCGTCCCTGGCCATGGGTACTGGTCCACGCATCGGTGGTCAGGTGGACCTTGCTACTGACGGCGTTTAGTAGCGCATGTTTAATTTTTGCCTCAACATGCTTTTGCAGACCAGGGACGGCTTGCCTGCTGAAATAAAATCGGCTGGGCACATTGTATTGTGGGACTGCCAATGCCATTAATTCACGGAAACTGTCAGTCTCCACCAGCCTGAATGACAGCATTTCAAGGGACAGGAGTTTTGCAATGCCAGCATTCAGAGCCTGTGCTCGTGGATGGTTTGCCGAGTATGGCCGTCTTTTATCCCATGCCTGTGCTACCGATGGCTGTTTTGTGGCCTGGGTGTGTGAGGATGACAGGGAACTTGCAGCTGTGGGTGGAATAACACTGTGTCTCTGGACAACAGTGACAGAGGTTCTTCCATGGCGATCCTGTGAGGAAGCCGAACCAGCTGTGTGTGAACTGGAGGAAGAGGCTCCAACACGAGCTGAAGATGTAGGTGCTGCTGTAGGTTGGCCTACATCTCCAGTGTGTCTTTGTAACTCAACAAAGTGCTTTGACCGCACATGTTTCCACATATTTGTTGTATTAAGGTTACTGACACTTTTACCTCTTTTAATTTTTTGATTACACAGCTTGCATTTGACATAGCAAATATCATCTGCAACTGTATCAAAAAAGGACCACGCAGAGCAAGTCCTGGGAGCGCCCGGTTTGGCTGTTGGAAGAGAAACTGCTCCGAACGGGTGCCAAACTGGAGGCTACAGGCAAGCGAGTCTGCAGCCTACCTCTCCCTACTGTTTGGACCGTTGGGGCAATCTCTTCCTCAGAGCTGCTCCCACCACCTTCCTGTTCCTCACGCCATGTTGGGTCTTGGACCTCATCATCTCCACCACTACCCTCTTCCAACACCTGCTGTTGTTGGGTGGTCTGGCCAGCACCATGCTCAACAGAAACTGGCAACTGAGTCTCATCATCATCAGATGCGTTCTGCGGTGTGCTGACCATCGGCACTGGCTCACCCGCCTCTTCAGATTCAGAGAGACACAGCTGTTGCGCATCACTGCATACTGCCTCTTCTTCACATTCCAGAATGCTGCTTGGCTGGGCCCCTGTTTGCAAGCCAACAGATTCTGAGAACAGAAGCAGAGACTCAGCTGGCTCCTGTACAGAGCTCTCTGACTGCCTGGGCAATTTGGCAGGCGGTGAAGAGACTGATGGTTGTTCAACAGTGCTGTGGTCCTGAGAGGAGGTGGAAGCTATTGAAGTCGATGCATTGGCTGCCATCCAACCAACAACGGCTTCAATTTGTTCTTCACGCAGCAGGGGGGTACGCTGAGCTCCTACAAAAGTGCGCATAAAGGAACGCTCACGGGGAAAATGGTGGATGCTGTGTCACTGGGTGCGGCAGCAGCCACAGAATCCCCACGTCCTCTCCCTGCTGCAAATCCACGGCCACGACCACGACCACGTGCCTTACTCACTGACTTCTTCATCTTGGTAGATTGATAAAGAAAGTCAGAAAAGTTATAAGGCCTAAGTGTGGTTATTCCTCACAGACTACAGTGAACCCTGCAGACAACTGTTCAGTATCTGTGAAAGGCCCTTTGTGTACTTCTATAGTGTTTGCAACAATGTATTGTATACGATGGAAGCGCGTCACACTAATAGATTAGATTTTTTTCCACTAAAATGGAGCAGCACCATTAGAGAAAAATGTGAAGGATGAGGCAGTGACACACGTCAGCAGACTACACGGCATGGTTGAAGAACAAACTGGAGCGTAATCTGCACTCACAAAATGAAAAGCTCACAGACTACAGTGAACACTGAAACACAACTGTTCGTAGCTGTTAAAGGCCCTTTGTCTACTTCTATAGTGTTTGCAACCATGTATTGTATACGGATGGAAGCGCGTCACACTAATAGATTAGATTTTTCCACTAAAATGGAGCAGCACCAATTAGAGAAAAATGTGAAGGATGAGGCAGTGACACACGCTCAGCAGACTACAACCGGCAGTGGTTGAAGAACAAACTGAGCGTAATCTGCACTCACAAAATGAAAAGCTCACAGACTACAGTGAACACTGAAACACAACTGTTCAGTAGCTGTTAAAGGCCCCTTTGTCTACTTCTATAGTGTTTGCAACCAATGTATTGTATACGGATGGAAGCGCGTCACACTAATAGATTAGATTTTTTTTCCACTAAAATGGAGCAGCACCAATTAGAGAAAAATGTGAAGGATGAGGCAGTGACACACGCTCAGCAGACTACAACCGGCAGTGGTTGAAGAACAAACTGGAGCGTAATCTGCACTCACAAAATGAAAAGCTCACAGACTACAGTGAACACTGAAACACAACTGTTCAGTAGCTGTTAAAGGCCCCTTTGTCTACTTCTATAGTGTTTGCAACCAATGTATTGTATACGGATGGAAGCGCGTCACACTAATAGATTAGATTTTTTTCCACTAAAATGGAGCAGCACCAATTAGAGAAAAATGTGAAGGATGAGGCAGTGACACACGCTCAGCAGACTACAACCGGCAGTGGTTGAAGAACAAACTGGAGCGTAATCTGCACTCACAAAATGAAAAGCTCACAGACTACAGTGAACACTGAAACACAACTGTTCAGTAGCTGTTAAAGGCCCCTTTGTCTACTTCTATAGTGTTTGCAACCAATGTATTGTATACGGATGGAAGCGCGTCACACTAATAGATTAGATTTTTTTCCACTAAAATGGAGCAGCACCAATTAGAGAAAAATGTGAAGGATGAGGCAGTGACACACGCTCAGCAGACTACAACCGGCAGTGGTTGAAGAACAAACTGGAGCGTAATCTGCACTCACAAAATGAAAAGCTCACAGACTACAGTGAACACTGAAACACAACTGTTCAGTAGCTGTTAAAGGCCCCTTTGTCTACTTCTATAGTGTTTGCAACCAATGTATTGTATACGGATGGAAGCGCGTCACACTAATAGATTAGATTTTTTTCCACTAAAATGGAGCAGCACCAATTAGAGAAAAATGTGAAGGATGAGGCAGTGACACACGCTCAGCAGACTACAACCGGCAGTGGTTGAAGAACAAACTGGAGCGTAATCTGCACTCACAAAATGAAAAGCTCACAGACTACAGTGAACACTGAAACACAACTGTTCAGTAGCTGTTAAAGGCCCCTTTGTCTACTTCTATAGTGTTTGCAACCAATGTATTGTATACGGATGGAAGCGCGTCACACTAATAGATTAGATTTTTTTTCCACTAAAATGGAGCAGCACCAATTAGAGAAAAATGTGAAGGATGAGGCAGTGACACACGCTCAGCAGACTACAACCGGCAGTGGTTGAAGAACAAACTGGAGCGTAATCTGCACTCAAAAAATGAAAAGCTCACAGACTACAGTGAACACTGAAACACAACTGTTCAGTAGCTGTTAAAGGCCCCTTTGTCTACTTCTATAGTGTTTGCAACCAATGTATTGTATACGGATGGAAGCGCGTCACACTAATAGATTAGATTTTTTTCCACTAAAATGGAGCAGCACCAATTAGAGAAAAATGTGAAGGATGAGGCAGTGACACACGCTCAGCAGACTACAACCGGCAGTGGTTGAAGAACTAACTGGAGCGTAATCTGCACTCACAAAATTAAAAGCTCACAGACTACAGTAAACCCTGCAGACAACTTTTCATTAGCTGTGAAAGGCTCCTTTCTGTACTTCTATAGTGTTTGCAACCAATGTATTGTATACGGATGGAAGCACGTCACACTAATAGATTTGATTTTTTTCTAATATAATGGAGCTGCACCAATTCCACAAAATAAAATAAAAAAAAAAAGAGTCAGTGACACGTGCAGATGCCTACAAACAGCGGTGGATGCAGAGCAAACTGCAGCGTCACCTGCACTGTCACACACACACCTTGCACAGAGCTGTTAAAACAACACTGGCAAAATGAAGCTTTACACAGCGGTTGGTAAACTAGCCTGCCTCAAGCACAGTAGTACACAAAATCGCAATATCTAACTGTCCCTCAGAGTGAGCAGAGTAGCGTTCTGTCCCTAACTGAGTTCACAGCACAGTGACGCTAAAATGGCTGCGGCGCCTTTTATAGTGCATTCTGACATCATTTCAGCAGCCAATCACAGCCATGCCATTAGTTAAGATGACCGCAGCATTACAGGATGTGCCCACACTTCATAAGATTCATCATTGGCTGACTAACATCACATTGCCTCTCAAAGAATTATGGGAACTTCCGATTCCGGTATACGATATTGAAAAAGTATCGGAATTAAGTATCGGAATTCCGATAACGCGAATATCGGCCGATACCCGATACTTGCGGTATCGGAATGCTCAACACTATTGCCGACAGATCTATTTTTCTTGCACTTTTCTTTGATCTGGCAAAATTTTATTTGAACCATCACTTCTGAGCATGTAGAAACTTGGGACATGGAACCCTTTTCCCTATCTGTGACATAAGGACCACTCAACTCTCTCACAAGCGTTTGCAAAAATGCCTTGCGTGACATTTTTTGGTGGGTTATCTCATTGAATATTATCCATGCATTTATACCCGCAAAGTCTAAGGCATTTTCAAATGCATGAACAGGCCATCTCCTTGTGCATGTTCGTGTGGTATATTTTCGTGCCATCTGATCCACTACATCTACTCCATATTTTGTTTCATTGTAAAACTTTACCGTTTCTGGAGTTTTTTTAGCGGAATCAGACGCAACAACAACATCTGGATGGACGGAACTCAAAATGACAACATTTTTGTTGGGCTTTCCTTGATATACTGTAAGTGTAAAATTGTCTTCATTTCTAAACACTTTAGTGTTGTACAATTCCTCTTTCATGGATTTTATTTCCTTAGGCACTTCTCGCCTTATCTTGTTCAGTGTTCCCACGATGGTTGTTCCTTTGCTTTTTAGCTGTTTAGCTAATTTTACTGAAGTAAAATAATTATCGGTTGTAACATTGCGACCTTTTTTCAAAAACGGGTCCAATAACTTCATTACCACATGGTCAGCTAAACGGTCCTCAGCACGGCGTGTGTCATATTTGCCAGATATTTGCTCTCCTTATCAACAGCTAGCCAATATTTGTGGCCATATTTATCTGGTTTGGAAGGCATTACTGCGTGAATGGACACCTAGTTTTGCTTGGGAAAAGTTGCTCATCCACCGTTATGTATGGGCCAGGTTTGTAACACACAAACAATTTTCAATAAACCTGTCCCACACAGTATAAAATAGAGCAAACTTGTCCGTTTGCAGTCTCTCCGATCGAGTAGATTTCTCATCAAATCTGAGAAACCTCATAATTTCAACAAAGCGGTCCCTAGACATTGTCGCTTTGCAAAACGGTATTCCCCAGTCATTACACCAAATACTGCTAATCGAGTGACGGTTCGTGCCAGATATTCCACGAGCATAGAATATCGCAATGAATGCATCTAGCTCCTCATCAGATAGAGTAAACTGTAAATTATTGTTCCTGCATGCTTCTGCAAGCGTACAGTTCTTTATATGTGTCAATATATATGAATCAAAAATTAGCATAAGATAAGAGCCTAGAGTAAACAAGCTATTTTGTTCAGCATTACACAGTAATACAAGCAGGTAAAACACAAGGAAAATGTGAAAAGTTGACATGTAAATTGAACTACATCTATATGAACATCAGGGTAAATAAGACAGAGTGAAAAAATTATGCACAAAACTTTATAGCAACATTTAGTGACAAAAGGACCTCAAAATATAGTAGGGAGTCAAAATGACTCCCTTCAGTAGTTCTTGGTAAATTTTGAAAAAAACGCAAATTTTTCACCAAAATTATTTATTCTCACAAAATCTTTTTTCACATCATATTTGAGGAAAAGTCACCGAGTTTCAAGCCGGAATTCTGAAAAATGTAGTCACAGAAGAGAAATAAAAAACGAAAGGAGTCAAAATGACTCCATCAGTAGTTCTAGTGTTAAAGCTCCGTACTGCACCCTTACGCCGCGGCTCCCTCACCGTACTTTTATCTTTTCTCATCCGGTCCTTATCTGCCCGGTCCTTCTCGATGTGACGTTGGCGAAGCTTCTGGGATTCGCGCTGCTCCCTTTGTCGCTCGGCTTCTCTCTCCCGACGTCTACACGATTCGCTCTGCTCCCTTTGTCGCTCGGCTTCTCTCTCCCAACGTCTACACTCTTCCTCCTGACGCCGGTTGTAATTCTCCTCCACTAGCATCTCCATGCACCATCAAACCGCAGCTTACGATGTCCGGTTTGCGGCAGCTCTCCTGGCGCCCGACAGTCCTGGCGGCTCTCACCTGCGGAGGAAGCAGCCAGCTCTGGAACAGATGACAGTCGGGGCTCCGGTACAGACAGGTAGACCTCTGGTGCCTGCGCGGCCTCCTCCATGAGGACGGGTGTCGCTTCTTCTGTCTCAGCGACGGGGGCAGACAGCGGGATCTGGGGTGCTGCCGGTGCAGCGTTTTTTGCAGGAACGGGTGCCTCCACTGCGACAACGTCAACCGGATCACATTGCAAGGGCTGGGATGCCCGCACGGACTCCTCTACTAGAACGGGTGCCTCACCTTCCGGTGCAGACACTTCAGGTAAGAGGGATTGGCGCCGCTCCAAGTTTAGTTTTAGGGCACGCCAGCTGGCTTCCATCCTGGCGACCTCCTCCCGGTGCCGGGCCAGGTCTCTCAGGGTATCCTCCGCTTCTTGCAGCGTAGGAGGGTTTCCAGGCCGGGTGCCCAACGGTGGTGCCGTGGCGATCGGGTCGCTTCCGTGGGGGGAGAGCTCTGACTGCTCCATCCCTTCACACTTCTGCTCGTGTCCATTAGCCATCTCTGCCAAGTCACATGTGTCATTAGCATCTGGAGAGGGCCCCTCTTTTGTAGGAGGCGGGACCTTCGTGTTAGTTTCCGCACACTGAGGAGGATGAGGAGGCGGAACTCAAGAGCTGTGGGGCACGATCTTACATTGCAGTAACATTTAGAGTGGTCGGCCATCGTTTTCACGCCACTGAGTGAGTGTACACCCATGAAGAGCACGCCCTTCTTCTTCACCAGTGCCTCGTCGTGACGCAGATATGGCGGAAAAATGGCAAATACATTCTCTGATGATTTTAGCAATTCTCAAGCACAAAACCAGTTCAATTCAGGCACACAGGACTCGCTTATAGCGAGCTACAGAATCCTGTTTGTGACGCCCAAGTTGAGTCGCACAGAGCCAGAGGTTTTGGGGGTACTCGGCACCGAGCCCGTCGACTTCTATGGGGTATGTCACAGCTTTACCCGGCAATTGAATCAGAGTCTATTTTACTATGTAGAAGTGTATAAACTATAAATATATGTATATATATATGTCACAATGACATGTATATATATATATATGTATTCTATGTGTGTATATTTTGTGTTTACAACGAAAGAAAGTGTTTTTTTAGTTGCGATATTTTGTTCCCATAGACTTACATGGGACTTCCGGTATCGGAATCGGATATCGACGATATTTAGTGATATCGGCGATACCATTCCGATCCGATATTTTTAGATATCGAGCAGTATCGCTCAACACTAAATAACAGCGATGAATTGCAACTCTAAATAAAATTGGATCTATCTTGTCCCAGCCATATTTCAGCTACTATTGGCGAGTGGTCAGAGAATGTTCTAGGAAGGATATCTATTTTTTTAAATTTTGATATTGAGAAGGAGTCGGTTAGGAATAAATCTATTCTTGAGAACGTTTTATGTGCGTCTGAGTAAAAGGTAAATTCCTTTGAGGAGGTGTTTATACATCTAAAAATGTCTAGATATTCGTGACTGTTAATCCAGTTACCAAGTTCAGGGAACAATGATCTGGTAGAAGAAGTTGAATCTAGTCTTCCATTAGGAACTATATTGAAATCTCCCACCAGAATTACCGTTCCCTGTTTTACCTCTTGTATTTTTTCATCCAGCTTGTCGAAAAATCGGATCTGAGCCTGGGTTTGGGGCATATATATTGACCATTGTTGTGAGCTTATTTTCAATTCGACATACCAGGATTAAATATCTTCCCTCGTCATCTTTATATTCTTTGATTAATTCAAATGAAATTGAATTTTTAATTAGGGTAAATACCCCCGATTTCTTTCTTTCGTTTAAAGATTGGTATATTAAGGGAAAGTTTATTTTCAATCCTGGGATGTCCATCTCTAGCCAGCTTCACTTCTTGAAGACATATAATGTCTGCCTTACTCTTTTTTATGTCTCTCCATGTGTAGTGTCTTTTAATTGGACTATTTAGGCCTCTTACATTTAAAGAAAGTATTTTAACCATTACTAATTAACAATAACACAATAGAAAGGATACACCAAATTTTTGATAATCTCTCTAAACGGGAAAGTTTGTTTATAGTGGAGACTTCCACAGTATTCTGCTAATTGAGTCCGTAAAGATCATTCCTTCTGTTTGTTCATCCTTGATCCTTCTTTTCTTTACCTAGAGAGGATATAAAAGCGTTGCCATCTTGTGGATAGAGAATCTGAGTTATTTTTCCTTTGTGATTGACCAATAATTTGGTCGGAAATCCCCACCTGTAAACCAAACCTTTTTCTCTCAGTTTTGTAGTCACTTCATTAAAACTCTTTCTGATTTGAATTGTTTCTTTTGAAAGATCTGCGAAGATCTTAATGTGATCATAGGGTTTTGGAAGGAATTTTTTAACCTTCATATAATCCAGAAGTTTCTCTTTTGTTGGATAGAAATGTATTCGCAAGATCACATCTCTGGGTATTTCATCCGAGATGAATCTTGGTCTGGGTAATCTGTGTTTTCTATCCACCAAAAGCTCCATCTCTGTGAGTGTAGGAAATATTTTTTGGAGGATTTCTTTAAAGTATTTTTGTAGACCGTTTTGGTTAATTTTTTCCGACACTCCTCTTAATTTGATATTATTGCGTCTATTACGGTCCTCCAAATCCGCCAGTTTAACCCGGAGGAATTGGATTTCTTTTTGGGTGTCATTTTGTTGTTTTTGTATGGAAACTGATTGTTTTTCCAGTTTCTCTATTTGTTTGTCATTTTTGTCAATTCTTGTTTTAACCTGCTCAATGTTTGTCTGTAGGAGATTTGTCTGTTTGTCTAGACTCTGCTGAAAGCTTTGATTTAAAGCTAGGATTAAATCTTTTATGTATTGTTCAGATACCCCTTTGTCTGTTGCCTGGATATTATCCTTAGTAATGATTCCATTATCAAGGGCTGAATGTAAAATGATTAAAAGCTCACCCTGAAACTTTTCAAGTGGGTTGAATGTAAGTTTTTTGTAACATACACTGTTTCTCAATTGTTTAAAAGCCTCAGTTTCGTGTAGTGATTTTGGCCACACCACCACATTTCCACCCTTATAAGCTGGCTTAAAAATGACATATTTTATCTCGCATAGTCTATCCAAAGCTATTCTTTCTTCCCTTGTCAAATTCCCGATGCTTGGATATTGAGGGATTAAATCAAAGTCCTTGCTTACAGTCTTTACAAAGACATCAATCACAGGACAAGATGACAAGAGAGGAAACCTACGTGAACGTGTCTGAATTGTACCCGGGATCTTACCTCCTGGCGGTTGATTATTTTCACATGCTAATTCATCGAGAATAGTTAATGCCTCTTGTTCCGCCTCTGTTGGAAATAAACGAGAAACATCCTCATTGTGAAAATATTGTTTGAATATCAATTTTCTAGCAAATAAATGCAGGTCCTTAATGGCAGTAAATTTATCAAATTTAGCCGTAGGGCAAAACTGGTGAAAAAGTGTTTGTGCTTAAGTTAATCACCTTAGGGTTATTTCTCTCTGGGGAATATCGGAAGTTCCGTTTAGACGTTGTAAATTGTGGTTCACGTTTGCGGATAATAATGTAAATTGTGGTTCACGTTTGCGGATAATAATTGCAGATGTAGAGGCGGAAGAGGAGGCACATGAAGTATCACCCAAAAGCTGTACTCGATGAAACTGATACTGTACTATCATGATTGTTGTCCTTATGTTGTTGTTTACGCCATCTATAAATTCTCACATTTGCCAGATCCCTTTGATCACGGAGTAGTTTATTAGTTTGAGTAGACTGAATATCCTTGACACATTGGTCAATGTATTTCTCCAATTGTGGATTAATGGACTCAAATTGTTCTGTAGTCACTTTTAATTTAGCATTTGTAAGGGCCTCATCCAATAATCTATCAATTTCCATTACGGTCTTTATATTGAACTGAATTAATGATTCCATTAATTTCTTAGAGGTTTCATTACATGTATCTTCCCATTTTTTTTATAAAACTCATTGTCATACATACTGGGAATGACGGAGTAATTTGTATCCTTAAACCTCTCGGAATCAATTGTTTCTGAACATAGTTCTCCAAACACGCACGGTTCTACCATGAACGCGTGCGTTTATATGTCAAATTCTTCATATTATTAAATATATCAGTAAATTGTAAACCAGCAACCATAGTTGTACCAGTATTGCCAAACACAGCATTAATTCGTCCCTGCGAAAATAATTCGAAAACAATTCTCTGGATTTAAAGTCCATATTTGAGATTAAAGTAAAAGGCCTGTGCAAAACACAGAAATTTTAAAGAATAAATATATGCAATACACCGGGTATATATAGCACAATGTAAATATACAAGGAAATTTGTAAAATACAGAAATTATATTCACCAATCACCCGTGGTGAAATATATGAACGAGTGAAAAACCACTCAAGAAGAACAAGAAAACCCCAGCCAGAAATTTAGGACAGACCAGAAAAGAGGCCAAGCAAGGAATTGTTATAATCGCATATCTTTATTAGAAATCAGAGTAAAACAATGGAAAGATAAAAATATATATGTCAATTTATATCAATTTGTAAGTGTATCAAGACATTCTAATAAAACACCAATATGGTAAATAAGGCAATTCAGGTATATTGGATTATAATTAATAAAGTGCAACACAGCAAAAAAGGGGGTATATAGAACCAAAGATAATAAAATGTGCCCCGTATTATAAAAAGTGCAATTGTGCAAAACGCAAGATAATCAAAATATAGGGCAGTATAATGCAAATATGCTAATCGCAACAATGTGCCAAAAATTCAAATATAAGAAGAACTGCGTGCTGACAACTATGCCAGAGAAACAATATCCTGGCAATTGTGATGAAAAAAGTGCTATGTGCAAATAACAAATATTCAATACATGATTACTGCCAGATCTTGATAACACGCACCCCGACGCACATTTCGGAAGCGAGTTCCTTCGTCAGGGGGTGGTGTTATGATAAAATGGTGGGTTTTTATATAGAATCATGACGCCAATAGGAGTGACCTCATAAGGTTCGGCGCATGCGCCGCTGAGAGGACCTGGAAGTTCAAAAGGCCCCATCATATAATTGGACACTCGTTCATATATTGCACTACGGGTGTTAGGGTTCGAGTTCCCGCTGCTGCACAGGGGGAGTCTCGAACCAGCCCCGCTGCGGTCTCCCATTCATCTCCGGCCGCAGTGGAGCCTGCTCTGCAGAGACGTCGGTCCAAGCGTCTTGCCCACTCCAGTACTGTGCAGTGACTTGTTGCTGCCTTTCCTGGATCTGCTATTATAGCCAGTGCTGGGGCAGACGTCTTTGGGACAAAGTCCTGCGTTTTCACTTCTGAGCATGCCCAGAGTGAGATCTCTCATTGGAGATCAGGGGTCACATGCTCAGGTGCTGCGGCAGCTCCTATTGGTCCGCCAGGAAGGCTCATTGTATGCTATGCGCCAGTGTGGTCATGCGTGTGTGTGGTTAGGGACCCGGCTGAAATAAGCCACTAGAATACCGACTTAATCGGTGAGGAGTTTGGTATGCTAGCTGGTCAGGGTCGGCGTCCTAGATGCCCTAGATTACTGGCATAACCGGTGAGGAGTTTTGATTGCCGTATTCAGGGTCTGGCGTTCAGACGCCATAGATTGCGGGTGACTCCCGCGAGGACATTAGCACATGATCACGCGTTATGTTCGCTTAGCACTTAACTGTGTACCTGAGAGCCTGACAGGACACAGCACTTTTTCTCAGCGGCCCTGTGACGTAACAGGGTTCGCTTTCAACGCTAGACAGCGCCCTAGCGTGTTTACTTTGCGACTCAGTTGTGTTTAGTGAGTTCGCACACATCGCCATATAGCGCTGCGGCTCTCCTTCTAGCGGCTCTGTGGAGTAACAGAGTTCGCACTTATTGCCACAGCGCGTTACGGCGTTTATGTTGGCGACTCTGCGGGATAACAGAGTTTGCTTCTTACGCCATTTTTACTAGCAGCAGGCACCGCTTGCACGGTGGACCCCGGGCTGCGAACGCACCTCTCTACATCATATATTTGGTGCGTTCCGCAGACCCTTAACAACGGGTCATTGGTGAATATAATTTCTGTATTTTACAAATTTCCTTGGATATAATCCATTGTGCTATATATACCCGGTGTGTTGTATATATTTTTTCTTTAGAGGAAAGACATAGGAGACTTGGTACAGGTATCAAAACAAGTTGTTTATTAACAACAAACATTAGGAACATTTTAAACATGACTGGTACAGGCCTAAAACTGTCATGGTCTGCTGAGTTTCTGGGATTAGGTGGTTTTAGGGTTAACCGGGAT
Organism: Oophaga sylvatica; assembly: GCA_033576555.1. Taxonomy (NCBI): domain Eukaryota; kingdom Metazoa; phylum Chordata; class Amphibia; order Anura; family Dendrobatidae; genus Oophaga; species Oophaga sylvatica. Next base: position 30,907 of record JARQOD010001851.1, on the reverse strand, counting down.
GGCCTCACTCTGGGATTCTGGGAGGCTTTTTATAGCCTCATTGTGGGGCCATCCTCTGTCGCTTATACTCTGACCCTTGGCCGAGTGTGTGTGACCCTGTTGTGCTTGTGCCAGTGCTTTGTGCCTGTGCTACGTTCTGTTTATCTGGTTCTGATTTGGCTGTGTCCCTGTTTTGAGTTATGCCTGTCCCTTTTGTACTCTGCTGCCCTCTACGTGTATGACCCTTGGCTATGTTCTGACTCCGCTCTGCCTGCTCCTCTTGTACTTCGTCGCCCTCTATGTGTATGACCCCGTGGCTACGTTCTGATTATCCGTTCGGTATATGCCCCTTGGTAACTGTGTCCCGTAGTTACCCTTCTAGGAGTTTTCCTTCACCTCATAGCTCTCTGGAGCTTAGGCCACGCCCACTAGCAGTCACGTGCCCGCAGGTCCTTTGGTCTGAAGCATTCTCTATCTGCTGCTACTGCTCTGAGAGACGTGTGGCTGGCTCCGCCCACTAGCAGTCACATGTGGAAGGTCCTGTTACTGAGAAACACACGTCATCTCTGCTGCAGCTCTGCTACAGGTGTCTTTGGGCATAATTTGTTCATTCAGGACACACGCACTGGCTCAGTGAGCAAGTGCAGTGCGGTGTCCTTGACAAAAACCCAACAGAACATTTTACACAATATTATCTTGCCATGTAACACATCCAATGTCAGAAACAAAATATGCAGCAAATTGGTCCCTCATGTGGGCAACATCAACTGTTGACCACAGAGTGTGATGCTGGTAATCTGGCAATGGGTTTGCAACTGGTTCATCCAGTTCAACGTTGGGTCGCTCCTTAACCATTATGTAATTGTGAAGAACCACACAGGCTTTGACCACCTCATCGACTGTCTCCATTATAAAATTAATGGCTGTCCCAAGAATACGCCATTTTGAGACAAGAATCCCAAAGGCACACTTAGCATTTCTTCTGGCCCTGGTCAGTCTGTAGTTAAAATTCTTTGTGTGGTTCAAGTCCCGACTGGAGTGTGGCTTCAGAAGGTTTTTACACATCTGAAAGGCCTCATCCCCAACCGTAACAAATTGCATATGTGGGCCTTGAGTGTTGGGAGATAGAGGTCGCGGCAGGGGTAAAGTAAACATTTTTCCAAACAGACGTCACCCCATATCAGAGTTCTTAAAAGTCTGAGAGTCAATGCCATGGCCAAAAGCTCCAATGTCCACCGCGATAAAGCGACAGTCCGCATCTGCTATTGCCATGAGCACTACAGAAAAATATTTCTTGTAGTTAAAGTACTACAATCCAGATCTGGCGGGTTTGGTAATCCTTATGTGCTTTCCATCCACTGCTCCCACACAGTTGGGGAAATTACACACTCACCAGAATTTGTCGGCAATTTCCTGCCATATTTCCGCAGTGGTTGGGGGATAAATTCATCACGGAGAACGTTCCACAAAGCCCGGCATGAGTCCGCAACAATTCCAGACAGGGTGGAAATTCCTAGCCGGTACTGAAAATGGAGCAATGATAGGGTCTCTCCCGTAGCAAGGAATCTGCAAAACGGAGAAAGAAAAAAATTAAGCTAAACCGATAAAGGGAAAAAAAAACTCCCAAGGCAGAACAAGAATAATTATGACACTCGTTTGTTTATAATTATTGCGTACCTTAACCCCTTACTGTCCAATGACGTGCACAGTCCATCATGGCAAGGTGCCAGTTCCGGCACCAGGACGGACTGTGCACGTCATGCCTTTGATCTACCACTGCGTGTAAACACGCAGTGGTAGATCAGTGCCGACAGCTGTCACAGACAGCTGACAGGCACGGCAACGGTGCGGGGACCTTTGCCGTCGGTCCCCGCACCCACAGCGCTGTGATTGGTCAGTCAATCTGACTGACCAAACACAGCAGCGATCGCGCAGGAGAAGCTGAAATTTTAGCTTCTCCAGCGCGTTCAGTGCAGGAGCCGGCGCTGCAGTGGCCAGGCTTCCTGCACTGACAGCCAGGAGCAGAGCCCCCACCGCCCCTGGCTGTTAACCCCCTGACTGCTGCGATCCAGCGCGATCGCAGAGCTCAGGGGGGGAGGCAGAGGGTCGGGAGCTCCCTCTGCCTCAGATCGGCGCCCTGCAATGTATTTGCAGGGCCCGATCTCTGCCTTGATGACCCGGGGGTTGTCATGACAACCTCCGGTTCATCTAGCTATGGAAAACTGCTGTGATCATGTTCACAGCAGCTTTCCCCATAGGTACAATGCATTGCAATGCTGGAGCATTGCAATGCGTTGTAACTGCAATAAAAAGTAAAAAAAAGTGAAAGTCCCATAAAGGGACAAGTTAAAAAAAATCATTTTTTAAAAAAAGTTGTAAAAAAAATATTAAAAAATAATTAAAAAAAAATCCCCTAAAAAATACACATTTTTATGTAATAAAAAAAATAAAAAACAAAAAAAATACACATGTTAGGTATCGCCACGTCCGTAAAAATCCCATCTATATAAGCGTAACCCTAGTTAACCCCTTCAGTGAAAGCCGTAAAAAAAAAACACAAAAAAGTAGTAAATTATACTTTTTCCAAGCGGTATCATCATACCGCTTGGAAAAAGTGCAATAACACGCGATCAAAAAGTCAGATATAAATAATCATGGTACCGCTGAAAACGTCATCTTGTCCCGCAAAAAACAAGCCGCTATACAGCATCATCAGCGAAAAAATAAAAAAGTTATAGCTCGCGGAATAAACTGATGCAAAAATAATTATTTTTTCTATAAAATTTTTTATTGTGTAAAAAACGCCAAAACATAAAAAAAATATATAAATGAAGTATCGCTGTAATCGCAGTGACCCGAAGAATAAAGCTCCTTTATCAATTTTACCACACGCGGAACGGAGGAAAAAACAAAAAATTCCTGAATTGCTGGTTTTTGTTCATTCTGCTTCCACAAAAATCGGAATAGGAAGCGATCAAAAAACGTTATGTGCCCGAATATGATACCAATAAAAACGTCAGCTCGTCACGCAAAAAATAAGCCCACAGATAACTCTGTCGGCCGAAATATGGAAAAATTATAGCTCTAAATACGGCTATGCAAAAATTTCTTACAAAAAATTATTCCAAAAAAAGCATCTTTTAGAGTGTGACAGAAGCTAAACATGAAAAAAGGGTGTAAATCTGGTATCCCGTATCGCACCGATCCGAGGAATAAAGTCGCCTAATCACTAATACGCACGAGGAACGGCGTAAAAAAGAAAACCAATTCTTCACCTTTTGTGGATTTGTTCATTGTGCCTCCCAAAGATGGTGGTCACAGTGGTTCCCCCCACATATGGGGTATCAGCGTACTCAGGACAAAATGCACAATAGCTTTTGGGGTCCTATTTCTCCTGTTACCTTAGAAAAATAAAAATTTGGGGGCAAAAAGGTCATTTTTGTGGAACAAAAATATGATTTTTTTATTTTCACGGCTCTACGTTATAAACTTCTGTGAAGCCCTTGGGGGTTCAAAGTGCTCACCACACATCTAGATAAGTTCCTTGGGGGTCTAGTTTCCAAAATGGAGTTACTTGTGGGGGTTTCTACTGTTTAGGCACATCAGGGCTCTCCAAACGTGACATGACACCCGCAGACCATTCCATCAAAGTCTGCATTTGAAAAAGGCGCTCCTTCCCTTTCGAGCTCTGCCATGCGTCAAAATAGTGGTTTACCCCCACATATGGGGTATCAGCGTACTCAGGACAAATTGCACAATAACTTTTGGGGTCCTGTTACCCTTTGGAAAATAACAATTGGGGGTGAAAAGATCATTTTGTGGAAAAGATAGATTTTTTAATTTTAATGCTCTACGTTATAACCTTCTGTGAAGCCCTTGGGGTTCAAAGCTCTCACCACACATCTAGATAAGTTCCTTGGGGGTCTAGTTTCCAAAATGGGGTCACTTGTGGGGGGTTTCCACTGTTTAGGCACACAGGGGCTCTCCAAATACGACATGGCGTCCAATCTCAATTCCAGCCAAAAAAGTTAAATGGCGCTGCTTCCCTTCCGAGCTCTGCCATGCGCCAAAATAGTGGTTTACCCCCACATATGGGTATCAGCGTACTCAGGACTAATTGCACAATAACTTTTGGGTCCTTTATCCTTTGGAAAATAAAAATTATTATGAAAGATCATTTTTGTGGAAAAAAATGATTTTTTAATTTACGGTTCTACGTTATATTCTTCTGCGAAGCGCTTGGGGGTTAAAAGCTCTCACAACACATTTAGATAAGTTCCTTGGGGGGTCTAGTTTCCAAAATGGGGTCACTTGTGGGGGGGTTTCCACTGTTTAGGCACACAGGGCTCTCCAAATACGACATGGCGTCCAATCTCAATTCCAGCCAAAAAAGTCAAATGGCGCTGCTTCCCTTCTGAGCTCTGCCATGCGCCCAAATAGTGGTTTACCCCCACATATGGGGTATCAGCGTATCAGGACTAATTGCACAATAACTTTTGGGGTCCTTTATATCCTTTGGAAAATAAAAATTGGATGAAAAGATCATTTTTGTGGAAAAAAATGATTTTTTAATTTACGGCTCTACGTTATACTTCTGCGAAGCGTTTGGGGGTTAAAAGCTCTCACAACACATTTAGATAAGTTCCTTGGGGGTCCAGTTTCCAAATGGGGTCACTTGTGGGGGTTTCCACTGTTTAGCACACAGGGACTCTCCAAATGCGACATGGCGTCCAATCTCAATTCCAGTCAAAAAAGTCGAATGGCGCCGCTTCCCTTCCGACTCTGCCATGCGCCCAAATAGTGGTTTACCCCCACACATGGGGTATCGGTGTACTCTGGAGAAATTGTACAGCAAATATTGTGGTTCATTTTCTCCTGATACCCTTGACAAAATTTTAAAAAATAGTGTCGAAGAAAAATTTTGGGAAAAAGTTAAATGTTCATTTTTCCTTCCACATTGCTTCAATTCTTGTGAAGTACCTAAAGGGTTAATAAACTTCTTGAATGTGGTTTGAACACGTTGAGGGGTGCAGTTTTTAGAATGGTGTCACTTTTGGGTATTTTCTGTCATATTGACCCATCAAATTCACTTCAAATGTGAGGTGGTCCCTAAAAAAAATGGTTTTGTAAATTTTGTTGGAAAAATGAGAAATTGCTGGTCAACTTTTAACACTTATAACTTCCTAACAAAAAAAAATGTTGGTTCCAAAATTGTGCTGATGTAAAGTAGACATGTGGGAAATGTTATTATTAACTAATTTTTGTGACATATCTCTCTGATTTAATGGCATAAAAATTAAAAGTTTGAAAATTGCAAATTTTTGCCATATTTCCGTTTTTTTCATAAATAAACGCAAGTTATATTGAAGAAATTTTACCACTATCATGAAGTACAATATGTCACGAGAAAACAATCTCAGAATCGCCAAGATCCGTAGAAGCGTTCCAGAGTTATAACCTCATAAAGAGACAGCGGTCAGAAATGTAAAAATTGGCCTGGTCTTTAACCTACAAAATGGCTTGGTCATTAAGGGGTTAATGTGACCAGGAGATGTTCCTCTGCGGGAATCGCTCTACGGAGCTGGGTGTCCTGTTATGTTTTGGTAGCTGAGGAGGACAGGAGCAAAAACCGCAAAGGCAGCCAAACACCAGAGAGGTTGGAACTAATAGGTTGCAGACCCCTAAACTAACCACACAACTAGAAGCAGCCGTGGGACGTTCCTACGGTGCCCTAGACGCCTCGTCACAGCCGGAGAGATTAGCTACCCCTGAAGATGGAAAGAGGAAAGCTAACTGCTCCGGAGTAGAGCCCCAAAAGAATAGGAAGCCCCCAAACATATAATGGCGGTTAGACAAGATGAAAACACGAACACAGGCAGAAAATAGAATGAGCAAACGCTGGGCCCAAAACTGTCTAGATAGGACAGCACAGAGAGAATACTGTCTGCAACCCCGAAAAACCCTAGGAAAACTCCAAACACTTCTGAATCCAAAAATGCTGAGACCACCTATATCAGATCTTTGGAGTGAACACGCAGCTACCCAGCAGTAAAAAATCACAAGAACTGAGCAAATGAACAAATACAAAAAGAGAACAGAGACCAGCACAAGCCCCCAAAGGGGACCCGGTTGAACTCAAAAAGCAAGGCAGCAAATACAAGGAAAATCAAACCACAGGAAAAAAAACCCAGAAAATAACTTATCTGAGTGAAAGCAGGAGACAGCAGAAAAGCAAGCTGATTTCCAAGTAGAAATGAAAGTCCAGCTCACCAGTGCAGCATACCAGGAATCGGAGTAAGGAACCGCTGTGTCAGACGTAGAACATTGCAAAAAGAGAAAATCCAGCTCAACGATGAAGTGAAGATAAAAAAATCTTTATTCACTTGTCATTCCAAATACAGAGGAGTATCAGCATAGATAGCAGCAGATGAATGTGGTATCAACGCGTTTCAGGTGACGCAGCACCCTTAGTCATGATAACAAACAGTGCAATACAATGCTTATATAGTGAAAAAAAGGAGTGAACACACCATTAAAATAATTAACAATAAGAGCAACAGGTGGCAGGTGAAAATAAGCAAAGCTAAAAAAAAAAAAAGACATGACAAAAAGGCAGGAAAGAATGTGGCACTGTGGGCTATTATTAAGAATATATAAGAACACAAAAGTGCTTCCATATGGTCTCATTATACATATGTTGCAACCTTTATGGACGGTATAATCAACTTTATTATTATCAATAAATATAGCCCAGAGAACACTCAAACATGCAGAGCAAAGGATATCATTTATATTAGTAATTAATTTATTCAGAATATAGAGAATTATATGGGGCATGGCTTAGATGTAAAAGACATATAATGGACACATAACAATTATGAAGAATATTTTCAAAGGAACTAAACCTAATGATATTCATAAATTTACATATATATACACAGAATTATCAGTACACAGAAAAGATGACAGTGTTTGGATGGTGTCCTGAAAAAAACAACATTAACAAATAGTTAATAAAACATGCAGAAATGTCATGAAATACAATTGCATCATTACGAGTTAGGAGAAAAAATAAAATAGACTATGTGAAAAAACAGCTAAAGATAAACTTTGCTGATTTATTAGTGAGCGTAGCCGAGCGGCTTGAGATCGCAAAACAGAAAAGGAAGTAATTGATAAATTGTTTACAGTGGAAAAAATGTTACAAAGGACACAGTTGAAGATAAACTGAACTGATTTATATCACTAGTGAACATAGCCAGACGGCTTGGGATCGCAGGATAATAAAGAAAGAAATTAGCAGATTGTGTACGGGAAAGTGTGTTTCAAGGCACACAGCTGGCAATAAATTTGACTGATTTATGCTGCTGATAAGAGTATCCTGGGGCTTGAGATCGCAAGAAGGGAAAGAAAGATGGAATAATTTAAAAAACAACATAATATCTTTCCTTTTATTTAAACCAAGAGGAATTCTAGTATTAAGCTTAAAAATCCACCAAGCTTCTCTATTCCTCAAAGTGAGTTCTGTACCCCCCCCCTCTAATAGGTGTATGTATTTTTTCAATTGCATACACAAGAAGTGAATTTAAATTGCCACCATGACATTCAATAAAGTGTTTTGAAACCTGCGATGAATTTCTAATGATATTAACATTTTCTGTATCATATATATGTTCCCTAATCCTTGTTCTAAGCATACGTTTTGTACTTCCAACACATTTTAATTGGCAAGCAGTGCATTCCATCATGTAAACTACATTTTTGCTGTTACAATTTATGAAAGTTTTAATAAGAAAAATGACTATTGTTACTTGAATCACTAAAGATGAGACTTTTTTTTAGTATATTTGCACATTTTGCACAATTTAGTACCTCATTTATGGAATCCTTTAGTATTAAGCCAATTAGAGGATTGAGTTGGAGATGTATTCAAAAAGCTGGGTGAAAGACTCTGTCCTAGAGATGGTGCTCGTCTAGAAACTATCCTAAAGCCCTCCATTATGATTTTTTTGATGTCTGGATCTTCTTTTAGTATGGATAAATTGTTTTGTATAATTCTTTTAATAGCTGCAAATTATCTACTATATTGAAATACTAAAGTAACAGGATTTTTGCCATTGTTTTGCAAATCTTGTCTAAATTTGAAACGCGGTTTTTGTGCCAGAATTTTTTCTGCTCTATGCAGATTCCACTGACCATAACCCCTTGATGTCAAACGAGATTTGATATTAAGAATTTCATTGTTGTACGCTTCGTCTGTGTTACAGTTTTGCCTGGCCCGTTTCATTTCTCCAATAGTCACACTTTTTATTGTATGTTTGGGATGATGACTATTTGCATGTAAGATAGTATTTCCTGCTGTGTCCTTTCTAAATGTTTGTGTTAGTACTGGTGTACCCGCAATACCCTGCAAACTTAGATCCAAGATTCAATACATGAAATTTTATGTAAAGTTACAAATTTCAAGTTCAAAGGGTTATAATTCAGATAAAAATTAAATTCTGTACGGCAGATGCATCTGAATTCCAAATAATCATGATGTCATCTATATATCTGCCGTACCAACTGATACAGTTTCTGAATGGATTGTCTACCGTGTAGATATATAGCTCCTCCCACCAACTCATAACTAAATTTGCAAGTGAGGGGGAATATTTAGCCCCCATAGAAACACCACCTATTTGCATGTAGTACTGCTGATTGAAGCAAAAATAGTTACTCGACATTAGCAAGTTAGTGACATCTGAGATAAATGACTGGAAATCAGGGGAAAAATTGCTATATTTACAAAGATGGAATTGTAAAGCATGTATCGCTACTTGGTGGGGAATAGACGTATAAAGTGAAACAACATCAGTTGTAATCCAAGAAAGATTATCATTCCACACAAAACTATTCATAGCCTGCAATACCTCTGTGCTGTCTTTAATATAACCAGCGACCCTCTGAACAAATGGTTGGAGCAAAAGATCAAGCCATTCCCCCAGTTTTTCACCGATTGATTCAATGCCAGAGACTATGGGTCTCATGGGGGAGGATGCATTTTCTTGTGTGTTTTCGGTAATGCATAAAGTGTGGGAGTGACAGGGTTAAAGACTTTCAGATAATCTCGGTCTTTTGCACTGAAATGACCCAAGTCAAATCCCTCATCAATGGTATTGTATATACGATCCTTGATTTTACTATTAAGAAAAATAAACACTGGCGCTAAACCTAAAAAATATCGAAGTGGGCGCAAGAAAGTATGAGCACAAAGGGAAAAAAAGAAGATGTTGGTGACTTAGAAGCTGCTGGTGATTTAAAAGTAGGCTCTGTGCTGACCTACTAGGGTTAATGAAACATAAATATAAAAATAAATACCGCGCTAACTAAGAATACCTGATAGAGAATTAAAAGTCGGATAATAGCGATAATTGGACAAGAAGAGTAAAAAGAGGAGAACTCACTGTCGATAGCAGGATTTCTCGAAAAATTAATGCCCCTGCAATAAATTCTATGTGGGTCGCACAAAAAGACCTTTTAAAGTACGGATCAAGGAACATCTGATTAATATTCAAAAAGGGTTTACCGGGCACCCATTATCGCGGCATTACCTTGAAAGACACAATAAAACATGCACGGGCAGTTCTTTCTATGGCATTGAATTGGTCCCAAAACAATGGAGAGGTGGCGATTATATCAAGTGTATGTCTAGGACCGAATCTCGTTGGATCTTTATGTTGTGACCACGCACCACAATTGTGGGTTACCAGAGCAATGGGGTACTCAGAGCCGAGCCCATGGAAGTCTATGGGGTTGTCACAGGTAGCGGTGGCTCGGTCTGTGGCCCTGGCGGTCAGGCGTATGTTGGGGGGTATATTTACAGGGGATAGGTATATATACAGTTCGTGACGCCACCTGTAGTTCTCTGATCACTAAGACCAGCGCTGCTGTAGATCTCTGAGGGGATGGTGTGGCAGCTAGATGTCGGGTCCCCTACAGGTGGGACTCTTCCCTCAGGTCGAAAGTTATGGTGGGGTTGTGCAGGGATGCAATTAAATAACTCAGTCTCACACATAGAAGCTTCTTTCCATACCTTTTACTTCAAGTTGTTCAGGCAGGTCCCAGGGAGGCTGTTCGGGGTGGATGAATGCACGTAGCGGTAACAGTTGAGCAGGTTACAGGCCTCCTTCTCTTTCCAAATGATGAGTGAGTCCAAGCTTGCCTGTAGCTAAGTTAACTCTATAGTTTTCAGCTTTTCCCACTAGCTGTACTGCCCGGCCGGTTTTGTGATAGAGCCTTATAAGTGGTGAACTAAGTACTTTCTTTTGCCGCGCGCCGGACTCAGAAGCCTTGTTCTCCTGACTCGGTTACGTACTGGCACTCTAAGGGCGGCTTTCTGCAACCTAAGGTCCAGTAAGACTCTGGTTTTTCTATCACTATGCCTGGAGCTATAGTGACGCTTCGGTCCCCAGTGACCGGTGACAATGTGCAGGATAATCCAATCCTTAAGGCACTTCTGAATCCTTCCCACTGTGCCCTTCGCCCTGCTTCTGCTTTCAATGTAGCACTGAAGCGTGAAGATAGAAAGTCAGTTTTCTTCCTTGGTCTCACTGAGTAACTCTCAGTTTCCTCAAAGTTCAGACTGAGTAAAAGGTAACTCTGACTAGACTCGGGATGATAACTAGTCATCCGTTACTAGACTCCACTTCGTTGAATTGGCAGGAACTAATCTTCCGCTCACCTAGAGCTCTGACAGGAATCCTCACTGTCTGAGAAGAACTAGCCCTGACTGCTCTGTACGATGACAGGAAGCTAGACCGACTCTCCACTGTGCTACACGTCACTCCCCTATACACCCCTGTGGGTGTGTCTGAAGTGTAAGTGAGTGATGACAAGCTTTAACTGTTACCTTACTGTGCATTCTCCAGATCCTGTGTGCCTTACATACCAGGGCTACACATTTACCCTTGACACACTTGCTCCAAATGGACTCAATCACGAGAATGAGCTCTATGCTTTTAATTAATTCAAACTAAATATTCGTATATTTTATATTCGACTTTGCCATCACAAATAGGAGTAGGAGCCTACCAGCACTATTGGTGCAGCACTATCAGTGCAGGTTCAACTCTTTTTGTTTTGTTTTTTTCTTTTAATCAATCTTTTTAGTACCCTAGGTGGGATTTTACCAGCACTATCAGTGCAGGTTCAAAAAATTTTTCTTTCAAAACAATTACTTATCTATGTGTTCAACCTTTCTCTAAAAGTGTGTTAATAAAGCAAAATGTCTTTATTCTTTATTTTTATCAATTTTTAATTTTTATTTTGTATACAAACAAGTATTTTCTTTTTAATTTTTCCAGTACCCCAGTTGGGACTTTACCAGCACTATTAGTGCAGGTTTAATTTTAATTTTTCTTTTAAAACAATCACTAACTTACGAGTTCATTTCTTTTAAAAGTGTCTTAATAAAGTATATATATTTTTATCTGTTATTTTCACTTTTATTTGGATATAAACATTCATTCACTTCTAGTATTCATTTGATAGGATACAATTTCAACAATTTTCGCGGGTCTTAGTGTAGTTTATTTTTGCAATTTATGGGTGAAATTGTACCAGCAAAATCATTACAGGTTTACTCCTCCTTTCAACACTATCAGTCACCTATTCAAATCAGGATCTACATGCAAGACAGCCTCATTAGCGTTTATATATAGAAGCAAGGTAATGCAGGGAGCTATAGCTCTGATGAAGAGGGATAGCAGTCCCTAGAAACGCTCAGCTGAACTTAGCCCCTGCAATTCTATGTGCGCAAAACAAATTGGTGACGTCACCCCATTGTCCCACCCCTTCCTGTCACTACCTCGGCGCTGCTTCCGGCCGGGGCGCGCCGAGTGTTTTGCCGACCTCCATCGCACTAACGTTCTCTATGCAGGGGCTTTTCCTGCAGTCATACAGATCCGATCTACACTCAGTGAGTACAGCGGCACTTGCCATCATCATATGAACCCTCTGCATGAACATATAACCATTTTTTAACGCTCATCACAGCAAGCTTTCCAGTATTAGCAAATATTTGGTACAGACACACATCTTCTTAAAGTCCACGTCGGGATATACACCTCTCCCTTTTTTGGCACCGCAGTGAGTATAGCATTACTACTAACTACCAGTTCAAATAAGCAGTTAATTACTAGCAAGGTTCTATCTGTTATAGGTATTTATCCTATCTACGCAAGAATATACAACCTCCCACTGTGGCACCACTGAACTCGGTCACTCATTGTGTTTTATCATTTATGTACACTCTAGCTACATCTTGTGAGTATTCATTTTTTCATCTACATTTAATTGTGGCTAAACCCTTGAAGTTTCTAATTGTTAGTTCTGTTGTTTCAACCAGATTATCCTAGATTAAGCCAAAAATATACATTAAATCCGGTTTTTGGAACACCGCTGCACACACTGTATCATAAGTACCAGTAAGTACAATATATGAGGTACACCTTAACATTTTGCTAAGATTGATAATTTACTGGTTATTCTATTATTATTTTAGCATCCACCTAAAGTCGACAGTTCATAAATTTTCGAGAAATCCTGCTATCGACAGTGAGTTCTCTTTTTACTCTTCTTGTCCAATTATCGCTATTATCCGACTTTTAATTCTCTATCAGGTATTCTTAGTTAGCGCCATCTTTGATTTTAGACAAAGGATCAATATGCATGGCTTTATAGATGGTTTCTTCAAAAAGCATGTTTTCTACCCATGCAATATAATCAGTTTTGTTCATTACAACTATAGAGCCACCTTTGTCTGATTTTTTATGACTAAGGAGTCATTCTCTTTCAGTTGCTGCAAGGCTATTTTAAGGGTGGGTCTCAAGTTGCTATGAGAAAAATCATTATGAGACTGTCAGATCTGCTGCCATCTATGCTGATACTCCTCTGTATTTGGAATGACAAGTGATGATACTCCACTATTTGGAATGACAAGTGATGATACTCCTCTGTATTTGGAATGACAAGTGAATAAAGATTTTTTTATCTTCACTTCATCGTTGAGCTGGATTTTCTCTTTTTGCAAGCTGATTTCCAACCTTGACCAGAGACCAGGAAGTAACAATTGATCACCGGCCAGGATCATGGGAGGTCAGCTCACTTATATCAGGCCAGTCCGTCCCACCTGATAACCATTCATCAATTGCAGGTGGTGGACTGCTGTTCAACATTGGTTCAATACCCACAGCAACCACCAGAGGGAGCCTCAGTTCCGAAGTCGTCTCCCATCACGTTCAAAACAGTGTCCTGTGTTATGATTTGGTAGCTGAGGAGAGCAGGCAAAAAAGGAAATACACCAGAGAGGTTGGAATCTATGGGATTGCAGTACCCTGACTAACCACCACAACTAAAGGCAGCCGTGGAGCGTACCTACGTTGGTCCTAGACGCCTCGTCACAGCCTGAGAAGCTAACTACACCTAAAGACAGAAAGAGGAAAACTATCTGCCCCGGAGCAGATCCCCAAAGAACATAGAAAGCCCCCAAACATGTAATGGCGGTTAGACAAGAAGAAATACAGACACAGACAGAAAATATTATGAGCAAACGTTGGGGACCAAACTTCCTAAATAGAAAAGGATAGGAAGGACACTTACTGCAATCCCAAAAAAACCTGAAAAGTACCAACACTACTAATTACTAGTGTTGAGCATTCCGATACTGCAAGTATCGGGTATCGGCCGATATTTGCTGTATCGGAATTCCGATACTTAGTTCCGATATTTTTCCTATATCGTATACCGGAATCGGAAGTTCCCATAATTCTTTGAGAGGCAATGTGATTTTAGTCAGCCAATGAGGAATCCTAAGAAGTGTGGGCACATCCTGTACTGCTGCGGTCATGTTAACTAATGGCATGGCTGTGATTGGATGCTGAAATGATGTCAGAATGCACTATAAAAGGCGCCGCCATTTTAGCGTCACTGTGCTGTGAACTCAGGGAAAGAACGCTGCTCTGCTGACTCTGAGGGACAGTTAGAGATTGCGATTTAGTGTACTGTGCTTTAGGCAGGCTAGTTTACCACCGGCTGTGTAAAGCTTCCTTTTGCCTGCAGTGTTGTTTTAACAGCTCTGCAAGGTGTGTGTGAGTGCAGGTGACGCTGCAGTTTGCTCTGTATGCAACGCTGTCTGTAGGCATCTGCACGTGTCACTGACAGACTCTTTTTTTTTCTTCAGTGTAATTCTTGCTGCTCCATGCAATTGAAATAATAGTGTGACGTGCTTCCATCCTTATACAATACCTTGGTTGCAAACACTATAGAAGTCCACAAAGGAGCCTTTCACAGATAGTGAACAGTTGTGTTTCAGTGTTCACTGCAGTCTGAGTTTTTTTTTGAGTGTAGATCCCGCTCCAGTTACTTCAACTAATGCTGCGTGTACTCTGCTGAGCGTCTGTCACTGGCTCATCCTTGTAATTTTTCAAAAATTGCTGCTGCTTTATTCTATTTTAAATTTACAAAAAATCTATTAGTGTGACGCTCTTCCATCAAAATACAATACATTGCTTGCAAACATAATAGAAGTCCACAAAAAGGCCTTTCACAGCAAGTGAACAGTTGTGTTTCAGTGTTCACTCTAGTCTGAGGTTTAAATTTTTTGTAGGAGTGTAGATCCCGCTCCACTTACTTCAACCACCGCTGCGTGTACTCTGCTGAGTGTCTGTCACTGCCTCATCCTTGTCATTTTTCAAAAATTGGTGCTGCTTTATTCTATTTTAAATTTACAAAAATCTATTAGTGTGACGCTCTTCCAGAGGACAGCGTTTGTTGGCCAGTTGGGAGTCTGCAGCACATGGTTGATTTCATGCTGCAGTGCCTGAGAAACGACCGCCGCATCGCCCACATTCTCACCACGTCAGATTATTGGGTGTACACCCTCCTAGACCCTCGCTACCGGGACAACTTACAAAGCCTCATCACACCGTTGAACCGGGACCGTAAAATGCTGGAGTACCAAGACACACTGGTGCAATCCATAATGTTCTCCATTCCAGCCGAGAGCACTGCTACTGCTTTACAAAGCAGCTCTGTGCGTCGAGGCATTGTAGACACCTCTGCAACAAGAGGGAGCACAAGCAGCGCCTCTGCACAGGGCAAGAGCTGTATGTTACAAATGTGGTGAAGTTTTGTGACAGCGCCACCAAGGTCTACACCATAGTGATGGGAAATCTAGTTAATTTTGGTGATTAGTTCACCATGAACTAGTTCACTGAAAAGATTAGTTCAAAAGATTAGTTCATTTAGTTCAGTTTTTCTCCACCCTATCCTGTGAGGAGCTGATAGGAAATGCATCATGTGACCTCTGAACTAAATGAACTAGATGAACTGCTGAACAAAATGTTCTATTGAGAATGACTCAGGACAGCCTAGTTCAATCTGATGCCTCTCACTGAGCCCAGCAGTGCCACATAATGATTGTGTATGAGGGGGCTGAGAAGCAGTTCAGCATCCACCATTTTAAGAACAGAACAGGGGTCAGTGTTAAAGATTTTAGCAAGACTGATCTTCTAGGCTAGAGGCATGAACTACACACAGAAACACTCTCTCATACACACATATGAGCTGTGTCTGTGTACTGTGTGTGCAATTTCAGTTTTTATTAATAATATTATTATTACTATTATATTTGTATTTGATGTGTGGTATATTGTTTTACTACCTTGTTTTCCAGCATCAAGAGCTGTAAAGAGCCAGTGTGAGACAGAGCAGGGAGCTTCCTGGAGCTGTATGAACCTGGATCACTCTCTGTCTCCTCCCCCTTACTGTTTAGTTCACAATGAACTAATCTGTGTCAGGATGGTGAACTAGATGAACTAGTTCACTCTGAAGATTAGTTAATTTTGAACTACTCATGACTCGCACCACAATTGTGGATACCAGGGCTATGGGGTACTCGGAGCCGAGCCCATTGATTTCTATGGGAGATGTCACTGGCAGCGGGACTCGGTCCGTGGCCCTGGCGGTCAAGCAATGGGGGATATTTACAGGGGATATAGTAGATTAGAATAGTTTGTGACGCCACCTGCGGTGTCTGATCAATTAGACCAGCGCTGCTATAAGGATCTTCACAGGGGATGTTATGGGGGCAGCTGGGTGGTAAGTCTCCCACAGGTGAGACGGGTCCCTGGAAGTCTATGGTGATGATGCAGGGTGTAGTTAAGAATTCAGTCACACACAATGCAGCTTTTTTCATACCTTTACTGGTAGATGGTTCAGGCAGATCCCGGGGAATTGGTCGGGGTGGAGAATGCACATTCGGGCAACCGCTGAGCAGGTTAGAGGCCTCCTTTACTTCATATATATCTGAGTCCAAACTTGCATGAAGCGAAGTTAACTCTGTAATCTCCAGCTTTTCTCAATAGCTGTCAAGCCCGGCTGACATTGTGGTGGAGCCTTCTATGTCTCTGATTATCAGATGTTGAGAGAACTAAGTCCTTACTTTTGTCGTGCACTTGACTCAAAGTCCCCATTCTCCCTGACTCCGGTTACGTATCAGCGCTTAGGGCTGCTCTCTGCGACCTGTAGTCCAGAAAGCCTCCGGTTTTCTATCACTAGACGTGAAGTACTAGCAATGCTTCGGACCCGGTGTCCGGTTAACTAGTGCAGGTAATCCAATACCTGAAGCACTTCTCTCTGTCTTCTCCACTGTGCCCTTCGCCCTGCTTCCCGCTCTTAACATAAGCACTTGTAGCTTTGATGGTAATGTCAGCTTTCTTCTAGAGCTCACTGAACAGCTCTCAGTATCCTCCAAGTCCAGACTGGACTGAGACTGAACTGAACCGAACTCAACTGAACCCTGACTGAACGACTACTGACTTTGCTACGTGTCACTCCCTTTTGTACCCCTGATGGGTGTGTCTGAAAGTGTGAGTGACGTGAATGAATATCAAGCGTTGCGGTTACCTTCCTGTGCATTCTCCTGGATTTGTATGTGCCTGACATAGCTGGGCCACACATCCCCCTTGGTTAAACACAGCACTCCCGGGCTGTAAAGAGAAAAGAAAAACATTTTTGTTTTGCATATAACATCAACATTTAACTCATCCCATCCGGGAGGTAAGACTTCTTGAACGTTACAATTTGTACATGGACATATAAAAGTATCAAGGTATCAAAACATTTCCATAAATACTAGACAAATTCTTGTGGAGGACCCGCACCAAAAACCTCCCACGTGGGTCCTGGGTGGGCTGCAGGACTTCTGACTGCAGACCTCACTCTAGGCCACACCATACGGGTTTTTCTTCAGAGGTAGATAGCAATGGTTTTGTGTAAAACCAAGATAAGGCACCGTAGTGCAAACTATTTACATTAAAGTTTTTGGGCTGGCACAGTCCACAGCCACGCAGTCCATTAATGAGAAAACACATTTCAAGTAATCGCATTTCAATTTACTCACTTTACCCAACCGGGGTATTCTATGCAAAAATCATCACATTTAGCAAATTGTGTAAACATTTTCATACATATCAATAAAGTGCAAACTCTTCTTCATCTTCAAACTTTTTACAGTGACAGTAAACCCTGTCTGGGTCCTACTGATTTTCTTCTTTACAAACTTCAATAACGTCTTCCACTCCTGGGGCTGGAACGACGCGGTGTTCTCTTGAGCGCATGACAAACAAATCATGGCCTGCTATCAGCGTTTGAGTGGCCACAGTTCTCTTTCTAACGGTGGACCCAACGGGTACTTCTTTCTGTAGGACGCCGATTGCGTCGCTACAGGGGCCACAGTAACTTGCGGTGCGGTTTGCGATGCAGATTGTGATGCAAAGGGCGACGTAGATCGAGAGGAGTACGCAGGGGGCGATGCTGGTGCATGGCCTAGTCATATGTTAGCCCGGGACTGGGACGCTGCGGCATTGTGTACTTTACCAGCGTCGGGGACGGGGTCTCTGACAATGGAAACATTTAGGGCATACCATCCCTTTAAACCCCAGTGCCGGGTGTAATTAACGATGTCCCCATTTACCAGATCCCTTCCCGGATGACCGATGGGCAGATGGGATTCCACATCCCGGCGGCTCACAAAGACCCCCTGATAGAGGCCCGGCTCGCGGATAAAGCCCCAGCCCTTGCGGAGCTGAAATTCTGCGATGCACCCCTGGCGCCGCGGTTCCCGTAGGGTACCTTTACCTTTGCGGACCATCTCTCTGTCGGCGATGAACTTCTCATGGCTCCGCTGACGGGACCGCTGCTCCTCACTTTCTCTCTGTCGGCATCGCTGCTCTTCTTTACGACGTCGCCACTCACTTTCCCACTGGACGGCATAAGTCACGTCATCCAATCGCGCCATCTCGTCCCAGTCTATTTCCGGCAATGATGGCTGGGACCCCTCCGGTGTTCCTACCGGGGAACCATAATCCGCTGCGGCCTCCTGGCCTGGCTGGCACTCCGGAACGGGCAGGGCCTTCTCAGCCTCCTTCTCCACCTCCGCATCGGTGGGATCAGGTACAGCACTTTTGGGGGCAGCCTCCGGTTTCTTTTCAGCCTTTTTCAACAAGGAACTTAAAAACTCAGGTGACGGCATTAGGCTTGTGGGAGAGAGCACTGCGTCCCACAGCAGCCGCTGTGTCTGGGCACGCCAGCGTCTCTCTGTCTCTTCCAGGTCGGCATGACGCTGGATTAGTCTTCTGAGCACCGCATTTTCTTTCTGCAGCTCCAGCATAGCGGGGTCAGTGTCCCGATCTGGGGACAGCTCCGGCACAGCAGTAATCCTCCGGTGAGCAAGGTTGTACGCCTCCGCTCCTCCGCACAGATTCTCCTGTCCTTCTGCCATCTCGTCCCAGGCCAGACTGTGGTTTCCATCAGGAACTGTCTGGTCTCTTCCGTGGAGGCGGGATTTGCGTCTCCTCCTCTTCGCATAGAAGATGAAGAGGAGGCGGATTTCCTTAGCAGTGGGGCAGGACCGCACATTATAGTAACATTTTGAGAGGGCGGCCATATCTTCGCGCCACAGGGGGGGTACACGCCCACGAATGCACGCCCACCTTCTCCAGCGCCTCAGGCGCCAATATGGCGGTAAAATGGCGGTATTTGGCGCCAAAAGTGAGTCTTTTTCACCAAACAGTTCAATATAGGCAACACAGGACTCACAATTTTGCAAGCTTCGGATCCTGTTCGTGACGCCAAGTTTTTTAGATGACTCGCACCACAATTGTGGATACCTGGGCTATGGGGTACTCGGAGCCGAGCCCATTGAATTCTATGGGAGATGTCACTGGCAGCGGGACTCGGTCCGTGGCCCTGGCGGTCAAGCAATGGGGGATATTTACAGGGGATATAGTAGATTAGAATAGTTCGTGACGCCACCTGCGGTGTCTGATCAATTAGACCAGCGCTGCTATAAGGATCTTCACAGGGGATGTTATGGGGGCAGCTGGGTGGTAAGTCTCCTACAGGTGAGACGGGTCCCTGGAAGTCTATGGTGATGATGCAGGGTGTAGTTAAGATTTCAGTCACACACAATGCAGCTTCTTTTCATACCTTTACTGGTAGATGGTTCAGGCAGATCCCGGGAGCTGGTCGGGGTGGAGAATGCACATTCGGGCAACCGCTGAGCAGGTTAGAGGCCTCCTTTACTTCATATATATCTGAGTCCAAACTTGCATGAAGCGAAGTTAACTCTGTAATCTCCAGCTTTTCTCAATAGCTGTCAAGCCCGGCTGACATTGTGGTGGAGCCTTCTATGTCTCTGATTATCAGATGTTGAGAGAACTAAGTACTAACTTTTGTCGTGCACTTGACTCAAAGTCCCCGTTCTCCCTGACTCCGGTTACGTATCAGCGCTTAGGGCTGCTCTCTGCGACCTGTAGTCCAGAAAGCCTCCGGTTTTCTATCACTAGACGTGAAGTACTAGCAATGCTTCGGACCCGGTGTCCGGTTAACTAGTGCAGGTAATCCAATACCTGAAGCACTTCTCTCTGTCTTCTCCACTGTGCCCTTCGCCCTGCTTCCCGCTCTTAACATAAGCACTTGTAGCTTTGATGGTAATGTCAGCTTTCTTAGAGCTCACTGAACAGCTCTCAGTATCCTCCAAGTCCAGACTGGACTGAGACTGAACTGAACCGAACTCAACTGAACCCTGACTGAACGACTACTGACTTTCTACGTGTCACTCCCTTTTATACCCCTGATGGGTGTGTCTGAAAGTGTGAGTGACGTGAATGAATATCAAGCGTTGCGGTTACCTTCCTGTGCATTCTCCTGGATTTGTGTGTGCCTGACATAGCTGGGCCACACACTCACTCACGAACTACCCATCACTACTACACCATCCGAGACGGCTCCATTCACCAGGAAGCAACGTTTCCGTAAGATGGTGACAGACTACATGTCTTTCCCTCTCAGTGTACTCCCAGATGCCTCTTCCCCTTTCAAGTTTTGGGTCTCTAAGCTGGATAAATGGCCAGAGCTTAGCCAGTATTCCTTGGAGGTGCTGGCTTGCCCTGCTGCCAGTGTATTATCTGAGCGCGTCTTTAGTGCTGCAGGTGGTGTACTAACAGACCGTCGCATGCGACTATCCTCAGAGAATGTAGACCGGCTTACTTTTCTGAAAATGAACAAGGCATGGATCTCACCTGAATTTGCCTGTCCGTTTTCAGATTAAATAACTGTTTGCCAACGTTTTCCAAGTCTCCTGTTATGTTCATCTTTCTACCACCTGAACTCTACTCCCTGGGCTACAACACTGCCAGTCAGAGGGGAATGATCAGTTACAAAACAAAATGTTATCCCCAACAAATAGTAGCGCAACGACTCCAGTGCCCACTTTATCGCCAGGCACTCTCTCTCTACAATGCTGTCTCTGTTTTTTGATGGAGTAAGTTTTCGACTCAGGAAACTAATGGGATGCTCCTCCCCGTTAAGCTCCAGTCCTGAGACAACACGGCACCCAGACCTACCTCTGACGCATCAGTCTGGACAATGAATTCTCTTTTGAACTCGGGTGTGCTCAAAACTGGTGACCCACACAGTGCCCCTTTTATTGCCCCTGTTGATGACCCCTTGCTGATTTATTAACCGGCCCCACCAGATCCATGGGTATTCTCTCAAACTGGACCTCTAAAATTTTTAATGGCACCAAGGGACTCACAAAATGAGGCTGAGGACTGTGTACCTGGCTCATGCGACAAGAGTTACAATACCGTTTAACTTCTTGATAGACCCCCAGCCAGTAAAACCGTTGTATAATTCTGTGTAGGGTTTTCTTTTGGCACAAATGTCACCCTAGTACATGCGCATGCGCTAAGTCCATTACCAACCTCCGATATGACTTTGGTAGCAGCAATTGCTAAAAAATTTCCACATATATTTTATAAACCTGATACAGCAAATCTTGGTTCAGCTCTAATTGTTGAAATACTGTAGCTGCCCCGGGGTGTTGGGGTTCCCCATTGACAACCAGTAAATTTTCACGGCTAGACTCAACGTAGGGGCCGCGGAGTTGCGCCTTACCAAATTTGTCACCTGTCACATTTAAGTATTACAATTCAGGTCCCGGTGGCAAATCTTCCATCTCCCAACTAACACTTCGATAGGAGAGGTGTTTTCCTACTCCACCGAAGGCAAAGGTAATACTGCCCACTGCACACATGTGTTATGCATAGTGAGACTGATAGTAGCCAACAAAGTAGCTAACAAAGGCCACTTGTGATCGCCCTATCAGCGTAGGAACAATGCTACTCAAACGATCTGCCATGATCCTGGACAAAATCTTGATATCATGGTCAATGAGTGAGAATGTACGATAGGATCCAGGCAGATGTGAAGGTTTGTTTGGTTTTAGTAGCACCTTCATGTGTGACATGTTTGAATGGCTGGGCAACCCTCCTGTCTCCAATATATGATTGAAGGTGCATACCAATGTGGACGGGATATCCTCACTCAATAATTTTAATAATTTGGCTGTAAACCCGTCAGGTCCTGGAGCTTTCCCGTATTTCAAGTAACTTATCGCCGCTGTCACTTCCGTCACCTCAATTTGTTTTTTTAAAAGGAGAAGCTGATAGTTTGTGATGGATGGTAACCGTATTCCATCTACAAAGGTGTTACCCTCCGCACTATCCGTATGTTCCACCTTATATAAGTCTGACTAGTATTCTTGTAGAATGGTGTTTATGGTTCGAGGGTCTGTGTTCATGATCCCATGTTTATTCGTTAACGCTGTAATATGTTGATGACGAATGTGATTTCCTTTCGCTAGTCGTGCTAATAGTCTCCCTCATTTGCTACCATAACGATATACATCGGCTCTATAATTGTTATTACTGCTTCTCTCTCGTCGATATACCCATACGTGTAAGTCAGCCTTAGCCTGCTTACATCTATTTTTAACCTGTGTTGATGAACTTGTCTTGTTTGCCGTGTACCTATCGCGTAATATCCTGCTAGCCTGCGAGTAGTTTGTCGCGATCTTCTTTTTTAGCGTTGTCTGATAACCTATTAGTTTCCCGCGCATTACTCCCTTCCCTGCTGCCCATAAAAGTTCCGGCCTATCCCTAGTATCTCCATTATCCCTTACATATTAAAAACACCATTGCTTCACCTGATGTCGAAACTTCTCATCCATTAACAAATAGGTCGGGAAGCGCCAAGTTTGGTCTGGCCCCATCTGCACCATATCTGGCAGGGTCACTGATACGGGCGCGTGGTCATATATAGCTACGTTGTGCACATCTGCCTCTTCCACTCCCCTTAATAGCTCCTGTGATAGCAATATATAATCTATTCTGGACCAAGAGTCATGTGGCGCCGAATAGAATGAATAATCACTGCCATCTGGGTTCAGGTGTGTCCAAATGTCTACAAAGTTAGTCGTGTCTAGCAAGGGTTATAAACGTGTGTCATGTGATCGCACATTCATTCGCATCGACCTACAGTTCTTCACTGGTTCGATTCACCATATTTAAGTCACCACCGTGGGTGGTTTTAATGCTCTCCTATCGGCCTGATATGCTTGGATACCTGGGATAAATTCAGGAGCGTCTCCAAACTCCCTACTCACATGTCAGCGCAGGAACCGGAAGAGGGAACGTGCTTGTTTTGTTGCGCATAGGTGGAGTTTTATACAGTAAATGATTACTGCTGTCTTATTTTTTGCGTCCCAAGGGCAGAATAAGGCTGCGTAACGTTACATTTTAGAGACACTCATATAATAGACACACGCTACCCTAACCGTGACACAAGGAAGGTATTGTTGCCGGATAAAGCCGCCATTTTAGCGTCACTGTGCTGTTAATTCAGTTCGGGACAGAACGCTGCTCTGCTGACTCTGAGGGACAGTTAGAGATTGCGATTTTGTGTACTGTGCTTTAGGCAGGCTAGTTTACCAACCGCTGTGTACATCTTCCTTTTGCCTTGCAGTGTTTTTTTCACAGCTCTGCAAGGTGTGTGTGTGAGTGCAGGTGACGTGCTGCAGTTTGCTCGGCATACAACGCTGTATGTAGGCATCTGCACATGTCACTCTCACACTCTTTTTTTTTTTTTTCTTTAGTGTAATTCTTGCTGCTCCATTCAATTGAAATTATAGTGTGACGTGCTTCCATCCGTATCCAATACATTGGTTGAAAACACTGTAGAAGGACACAAAAAGCCCTTTCACAGCTAACAGTTGTGTTCACTGTAGTCTGAGATT
Source organism: Oophaga sylvatica (assembly GCA_033576555.1). Taxonomy (NCBI): domain Eukaryota; kingdom Metazoa; phylum Chordata; class Amphibia; order Anura; family Dendrobatidae; genus Oophaga; species Oophaga sylvatica. Next base: position 7,248 of record JARQOD010001851.1, on the reverse strand, counting down.
TTAATTTATTGAATTTTGATCACGCTCCAGTTACTTCTTCAAGCAATGCTGCTTGTACTCTGCTGAGCGTGTCTTACTGCCTCATCCTTGTCATTTTTCTCTAATTGGTGTACATGTACATCAAAGTAGTCTTCATTTGGATCGAAATCCAAGCAGGTACCCGGACACTCTATGGCTGCTTTTATACGGTGGACTGGCTCCAACATTCGATAAGACTTAAGATGCAATCGGGCACCTTGGCAAGGCCCAATCCTCTTCTCCCTCTGATATCTAACAAACAGGTCATGCTGGAGAGACTTGCACCTACTGCCACTCAGGGTCTTCAGCTCCTTTGTGAGAAACTAATTTTTGGCCAGCCAGTATATCAAATAAAGTTCATGAGAAATGGGAACTGTGGTTGGCTTCACTTTTGGTACTGGGTGCTAATACCAAACCATGGTGTGCCATTCAATGGATATTCCTGGCTGGTTGGAGACAAGCTCATTCCCACAGAAAAGTGCTAGAAAGCTAAGGAGATGGTGGTGACGCGCACCACATGTGTGGATACCAGGGCTATGGGGTACTCGGAGCCGAGCCCATGGAAGTCTATGGGAGTTGTCACTGGCAGCAGAGCTCGGTCCGTGGCCCTGGTGGTCATGCAATGGGGGATATTTACAGGGGATTATAAGGATAGGTAGTTCGTGACGCCACCTGTGGTATCTGGTTAATTGGACCAGCGCTGCTATAATGATCTTCACAGGGGATGTTATGGGGCAGCTGGGTGGTAAGTCTCCCACAGGTGAGACTGGTCCCTGGAAGTCTATGGTGGTGATGCAGGGTGTAGATAATAATTCAGTCACACACAATGCAGCTTCTTTTCATACCTTTTACTTGCAGATGGTTCAAGCAGGTCCCGGGGAGCTGGTCGGGGTGGAGAATGCACATTCGGGTAACCACTGAGCAGGTTAGAGGCCTCCTTTACTTCCAATGTATGTGAGTCCAAACTTGCGTGAAGCGAAGTTAACTCTGCAATCTCCAGCTTTCTCAATAGCTACAAAGCCTGGTCAATATTGTGGTGGAGCCTTCTGAGTGGTGAGAACAGAGTCCTTCTTTGCAGGGCCCTGCTAAAAGTCCTTGTTCCTCCTGACTCCGATTACGTATCGACACTTAGGGCTGCTCTCTGCGACCTGTAGTCCAGATGCCTCCGGTTATCTTGTTACTATGCTTGAAACACTAGCAACACTTCGGACTCCGGTGTCCGGTGATTTAGTGCAGGTAATCCAATACCTGAAGCACTTCTCTCTGTCTTCTCCACTGTGCCCTTCGTCCTGCTCTTGCTCTGTTCATAAGCACTTGTAGCACTGATGGTAATGTCAGCTTTCTCCAGAGCTCACTGAGCAGATCTCAGTATCCTCCTTGTTTCAGCTTCGGTTGAGGTACTGATTAAGGGTAGCTCTGACTAGGCTAGGATGATTCACTTCACCCGTACTAGCCTCCACTTCCTTGTCAAGTGAGCTACGCTAGCTCTGCGAGGATTCAGTCCTCTCTCCTCTCTCTCCAAGTCCAGACTCACTGGCACTGAACTGCAGTGTCCTAAGACAGGAAACTGACTCTCTGATCTGAGCTCTTCTCTAGACAGGAAACTATCTGACTCTGATATGTGTCACTCCCTCTTATACCCCTAGTGGGTGTGTCTGAAAGGGTGAGTGAAGTGCATGATATCAAGCTTTTGCGGTTACCTTCCTGTGCATTCTCCTGGATTTTATGTGTGCCTTACATAGCTGGGCCACACATCTGATACGTGTCACTCCCTCTTATACCCTAGTGGTGTGTCTGAAAGGGTGAGTGAAGTGCATGATATCAAGCTTTGCGGTTACCTTCTGTGCATTCTCTGGATTTTATGTGTGCCTTACATAGCTGGCCACAATCCCCCTTGGTTAAACACGCACTCCGGGCTGTAAAGAGAAAAAGAAAACATTTTTGTTTTACATATAACATCAACATTTAACTCATCCCATCCGGGAGGTAAGGAATCTTGAACGTTACAATTTGTACAGGGACATATAAAAGTATCAAAGCATTCTCATAAATATTAGACAATATTCTTGTGGAGGACCCGCACCAAAAACCTCCCACGTGGGTCCTGGGTGGGCTGCAGGACTTCTGACTGCAGACCTCACTCTAGGCCACACCATACGGGTTTTTCTTCAGAGGTAGATAACAATGGTTTTGTGTAAAACCAAGATAAGGCACCGTAGTGCAAGTATTTACAAAGCAAGTTCTTGGGCTGGCACAGTCCACAGCCACGCAGTCCATTGCATGGGAAAAAGACACATATTTATATATCGATAGAAATCACATTAATAACTTTTTCAAACTTTATACATTTTTCAGTTGCGGTAAACCCTGTCTGGGTCTTGCTAACTAGTTTACTAGGACTACTCCTGATAGCGAATAGGTAGTTTTCCTTTAGTGATACGTTCTGACCTACGTGGGGTAGCGTCAGGTATATTAGTCTCTACCCTTTCTGTTCTGCGTAACGGCAAACTATAAATACGACTCCACCTCTCTGGGGACCTGGCAAGCATGCTAGTGACTGGACGAGGCGGTACTGCTTCACCAGCTTCACCAGGGGATTCCACTTCTTGTGGTGCTGCTTCTTGCGGGTCCGCTTCTTGGGGTTCTAATGGTTGAGGGTCTGCCGGAATAAGTCCTTCTGGAACTGGCTCAACTGGCACAATTGGTATGACTTGCGGTAGAAACTCTTCTTGCGGTTGATAAAACTGCAGTACAGGAATGATTACAGCATCTCCCAATCTGGGCCAATCCGCAGGTAAATCTCCCAAATCCGTGTGTATGACCGCTTCATCATTTTCTTTCTGAAGGACAACAGGTTCTTCCTCACGAAGCTTTAATGGGCCAGGACACAACTTTAAATGATCTCTAGACACAGTTGCCGTCGTTTTTCCTCCATCCTTACTAATGGCACAGACCTTTCTGTTATCAAAATTGGAATTTTGCACGACATATGGCTCCTGTTCCCACTGATCATCCAACTTGTGCATTCTTCTTTTCCTTTTGAGCACCGTTTCTCCAGGCATCAAAGGCGTAGCGGGAGCATTTTTGTTATAGTTCATCTCTTGCTTTTCTCTTACTTTGTTGAGACTGTTTTCTACGCAGGCTTGTACTCTCTTGTACTGTTCTTGTCGATTCATGTCCCAATCTTCAGCATTGTCATCAGCCTCTGGTTCTACCACACCCAGTTCCAAATCCATTGGCAATCTTCCGGGTCTTGCTCTCATAAGGTAGGCTGGAGTGCAGTTGGTGGAACTTACTGGTATGTGGTTGTACAAGTCAACCAAGTCAGGTAACAAGTCTGGCCACCGATTTCTTTCTTCCAGTGGTACAGTTTTCAGTAAGTCGATGACAATGTGATTCATTTTTTCACAAAGGCCGTTGGTCTGAGGGTGGTATGGTGTTGTTCTGATCTTTTTACATCCATACAATTGACAGAATTCCTGAAACAATTCAGCTTCAAAGGCTGGACTTCGATCAGTCAGTACCTGCTCTGGATATCCGTGTGGTCTGCAGAAACTTGCTTGGAAGGTTCTCGCTGCTGTCTCTGCTGTCAGATCTTTGACAGGGGCGACCACCAGAAATTTGGAATAGTGATCCACCATGGTCAGGGCATATGAGTATCCTGACCTGCTTGGGGACAACTTGACGTGATCCAATGCCACGATTTCCAGGGGACGAGTCGTCCGGATAGGCTGCAGGGGTGCTCTCTGACTATTATAGTCTTTTCGTCTGAGGCCACAGGGTCCACAGTTCCGGCACCACTTCTCGATGGAGCTGCGCATCCCAACCCAGTAGAACCGACACCTCAACAGGGTCTCCAACTTTTTCCAGCCAAAGTGTCCTGCTTGATCGTGGTACGCTTCCAGCACCATTTGGATGTCTGCTCTGGGGACCACTATCTGCCAAACCATCTCATGGGTCCTTGGGTCGACGTATCTCCTGCACAACTTCTCTCGGTATATGAACAACCGGCTTCTCTCGTTCCACAGGAGCTTTGCTGGTAAAGGTGCATCTTTTTCCAAGGAGGAACCTTCCTGTCTTATCAACTCCTTGATACGGCTGACCACTGGATCGCTGTCCTGAGTCTCCTTCCAGCTGTGATGAGGTAAAGGGTTCAACATCTCACCACACTGCTTTCTGTAGACTCGTTGCTCTTGGACCATCCCATTTCGGTGGAACGCAGGTAGCTCGATTTCTTCCAGATCATCTGATTCTTCCTCCGTGTCGGATTCATGCGGCATTCTGGACAAGGCGTCCGCGTTAGCATTTTTACGGCCCGCTCTGTACTTGATGGTAAACTGATAGTTTGACAACCGAGCCATCCAACGTTGCTCCATGGCTCCCAGCTTGGCTGTTTCAAGGTGCGTCAAGGGGTTGTTGTCTGTGTACGCAGTGAACTTGTTGGAGGCAAGATAATGTTTAAATCTTCGGTAATGGCCCAGACCAGCGCCAGGAACTCCAGCTTGAAGCTGCTATAGTTTTCCGGGTTTCTCTCAGTTGGCCTGAGTTTTCTGCTGGCATATGCGATGACTTTTTCTTGGCCGTTCTGCTTCTGACTGAGGACAGCTCCTAATCCTTCGTTACTGACATCCGTGTATAGCAGAAACGGTTGGCTGTAATCTGGGTAGGCTAAGATTTCATCGCCTGTCAGAATCTCTTTCATCTCTTTGAATGCCTCAGCTTGTTCTTTTCCCAATTGAATGGAGGGTTTCTGCTCTTGAGAGGTTGTCCTACCAGGAGGTCCTGTAGAGGCGCTGCCTTCTTAGTGTAATCTTTTACAAACCTCCTGTAGTAACCTGTTAGTCCCAGGAACTGACGCACCTCCTTTAGATTCTTCGGCTCCGGCCATTTCTGAATGGCTGTGACCTTCTCGGGGTCCGGCGCTACTCCTTCGGAGCTGACAATATGCCCCAAGTATTGTACCTTTCGTTTGAGCAGATGGCATTTGGAGGGCTTCAGTTTCATCCCATACTTGGACAGGGACTCGAATACCTCTGCCAGGTGCTTCAGATGATCCTCATACGTCTTGGAGTATACAATGACGTCGTCCAGGTACAGCAGCACAGTTTCGAAGTTGAGATGTCCCAGGCAGCTCTCCATCACTCTCTGGAATGTTCCTGGGGCACTGCTGAGGCCAAACGGCATTCTGTCAAACTCGCAGAGTCCCATTGGGGTGGTGAAAGCAGTTTTCTCCCGATCCTCCTCAGCCACAGCTACTTGCCAGTACCCACTAGTAAGGTCGAGGGTAGAAAAGTAGTTAGCCGTTTTCAGAGCAGCTAAGGATTCCTCTATGCGTGGTAATGGGTAGCATCTTTATGTGTTATACGATTTACTTGCCTATAATCTACACACATTCGCATGCTACCATCCTTTTTCTTAACTAGAACTAGAGGTGCTGCCCAGGGGCTACAACTATCCCTTATCACCCCGGCTTTCTTCATGTCATGCAGCATTTCCTTAGCTTTCTGATAGTGGGCTGGAGGTATAGGCCTATACCGCTCTTTGATGGGAGGATGGCTGCCTGTAGGGATATGATGCTGTACTCTCTTAATTGTCCCAAAATCAAGTGGGTGCTTGCTAAATACTTGTGCGTACTCTTGTACCACCCGTAGTACCCCTGTTTCTGGTGGACGGAAGTGGTGTCTGTCCCAATATGAAGCTGCTGACACCAGTCCGCTACCGGGGTTGCCGGATCATTATCCTCAGCTGGTTGGCGGGAGGCTAAGGACTCGGTTGTGAGGATAGAATTGTTATCCACGGCATGTAATTTTGCAACTGTAGCATAATGTGGCAAAGTTACTTCATCGTCCCCCAGTTGAGAAGTCGTACTGGTACTCTCCCATTTACTACTTCCACTACCCCTCTAGCAATCATGAGTGTAGGTCTGTGTTCTGAGCGATGAGGTTCTATTACTGCTTGGTAGTTCTGTCCTCTCAGGTCATGCTGGAGAGACTTGCACCTACTGCCACTCAGGGTCTTCAGCTCCTTTGTGAGAAACTAATGTTTGGCCAGCCAGTATATCAAATAAAGTTCATGAGAAATGGGAACTGTGGTTGGCTTCACTTTTGGTACTGGGTGCTAATACCAAACCATGGTGTGCCATTCAATGGATATTCCTGGCTGGTTGGAGACAAGCTTATTCCCACAGAAAAGTGCCAGAAAGCTAAGGAGATGGTGGCCTCTCTCAACATGAAGTAGTTTGCTCGTTGTCTAGGAGACCGACCACCCCTGCTGTGTACCTTGTCAACGTTGTGTTGAAGCTTGCAAGGATTAAGAGGTTACAGTGTCAAGTCTGGTTTTTACTAAAGATCCTGCTGTGTATTATAGTTTTTATTTTTTTTTTTAATACAATGTATCTTATGAATGTTAAAAAACTTTTTTTTTTTTTTTTTTTTAGGTATTTTATCTACCGTAGCTAGTTGCTGATCGTTGACTCTACACCCCTCTCCCAGAATGTTACTCGGGTTATGGGGAGAAAATCACCGCTATTCCAGACTGATTTCATGTTAATGTGTCTGGCTCTTACACAGCACACAGCACTTGATGTTAATAACCACATATCCAGATTATAAAGTAATGCAGTTGTGAACCCTCTTCACAAAATGACTACATAAATCTCCATTAGATAAGGCGACAAAACAGGAGAAAAAAATAAAGTTTTCATTTTCATTGCAAAAATATAAAAAGTTTATTTAGGCCACAATAAGGCGACAAAACATAAGACATAACATGACAATGATGTGTATAAAAAGACACGAAAACATATGGCAAGCAGAAAAACACCATAACACAATATAGCCAATTCAATAACAGGAGGAAAAAATCCCTAGATATAATGAACACTAGAAAACCTGGGGCATACCATAGTCCCATAGCTGATTACCATAGTCAGAGTCAGGAGTGTGTTCAAAGGAAGGTATATCCAGACCCACCACAATTACATAGCTTAAACACAATGAGAGGTTATATTGTTTCAAAGAGCGGGGTGTAAGGAAGGAAAAAAAAAAAAAAGGAGTTAAACCTCACCAGATGCTGCCGGCCATATGGGAATCCCCGACGCACGTTTCGCTGTCGTTCACCTCGCTTTCTCAAGGGGAGTGTGTTGTAGGTCACTAACAGGACCTTTAAGTAGCCATAGAAACCGGTCATGTGACCGCTGAAGTGTCGCCCACCGTTAATGGCGCATATGCC
>JARQOD010001850.1:0-88935 GCA_033576555.1 Oophaga sylvatica | reverse complement strand
CAACGTCTGCTGGTCCTTGGTATGCTTTGGAGCCGGTACCTTCCTGCTTAGTAACCGTGTCACAGTAACGTCAGCTGGTACCGTGTGACATTGCCTCTTTTCCTTCTGCTACCCGTCCGGGGTCCAGTACCGTCAAGTGGTTCTCCCCAGTGCCTTTGGCCTAGGTGCCTCCATCTCCGTATCAGAGTTCCAGCAACGTCTGCTGGTCCTTGGTAGTGCTTTGGAGCACAGGTACCTCCTGCTTAGTAACCGTGTCACAGTAACGTCAGCTGGTACTCGGTTGTGACATTGCCTCTTTTCCTTCTGCTACCCGTCCGGGGTCCAGTACCGTCAAGTGGTTCTCCCCAGTGCTTTTGGCCTAGGTGCCTCCATCTCCGTATCCGAGTTCCAGCAACGTCTGCTGGTCCTTGGTATGCTTTGGACACAGGTACCTCCTGCTTAGTAACCGTGTCACAGTAACGTCAGCTGGTACTCTGTTGTGACATTGCCTCTTTTCCTTCTGCTACCCGCCCGGGGTTCCAGCACAGTCAGCTGGTCCTCGTTACTTCCATTGTCTCTTGCTCCATCTGATACCCGTCAGGGTTCCAGTAACGTCAGCTGTTTCTCGGAAATTAGACGACCTTAAAGACCACCCAGAAGAAGATGACGACAACAAGGACGACGAGCATGAAGCCAACCAGCCTGAACACCATCACAAAGAAAAAATAAAAGATTACCCAGAAGAAGATCACCAACAGGACAAAGAAGGTTAAGACAAACAACAAGATACAGAACAAGAGACAGAAGAACAATAAGCAAAAGATCAAAAAGCAGAAGAACATGAAGTATAAGACCAAAATGAAGAGCAAAATATATGCTCTAAATTCTAAGCAGAAGAAGACTAAGCAGTGTATGGGGGTGAGTCCGTTCCTCCTCGTGGTGCCCCTGGAAAATGCCTGCTGCTGCAGGCTAAACTGAACACAGACAAATACTGTTGTAATTTAAATCTTTTGTGACAGCAAGAACGGAAGGATGAACAATTCATACTTTTACAGATTACAAGTACAGGAATCTCTGTCACAAATAAGAATATGATGAAGAAGATGAAGAGGAAGAAGATGAAGAATTTGAATATGAAGAAGATTTAATTAGTTTAAATAATAACAATATGAGTAATGTAAACAAAAACATGAATAGCAAGAAGTTTAAGAAGAAGATTAAGAAGGTGAAGATGAAGAATAATTTGATGAGAAAGATGATGCTGCTGAAGATTATGAAGGAGAAAGTGTGGCACTGGCAAAAGTTAAAAAGGTGAAGAGCATGGAAGTTGTGAAACATACATATTTGCCAAAATAGAAAAAAGGTTAACAACATTGTCAATTTGTTAGTCAATCCAAACGTATTTTCCCAAAAAAAATATATTAATGCTATTCCAATGCATTGGGTTAAACATGTATGCCTTTATTGTCTCCTCAACCTCCCCCAATACATTCTACATTAGTCTTTGTTGTTTTCCTTCATGCACAATTAACCAACAAGGCAAGAATTTTTTTTTTAATGTCGATATTTGGTTCCCCATAGACTTACATTGGACTTCCGGTATCGGAATCGGATATCGACGATATTTAGTGATATCGGCGATACCATTTCGATACAATATTTTTAGATATCGAGCAGTATCGCTCAACACTACCGGTCATAGCATGATGGATATGGAATTACTGGTATTAAAATATAACTTCAAATATGAGAAAGATACAAAGGTTTCAGATATAAGCTCATCATGACCTTTGACACTCTTAGTGATGGAATGAATAGATCACACGGATTTATGTCATTCTATATCAATTAAGGAATCTGCGTCTCTGCCCTTCCAGGGGCATGAAAACAGAAAACCAGACCCCAATCAGAGGGCAATAAAAGTTTCTATCCTTATCCAGGAACTGTTTCAATATTTATGTTCATCCCTCTGTCATAATGACAGTTCTGCTACACGTGACTTACTTGTCTTACCTATTGCACTATTCCTGTGTCCTGTTGTGTATAGAAATATGTGATGCTTCATTTTTGTTTTAGTCTTTGCCTGAAGAAGAGACGTGAGTAGCCTCGAAAGCATGCAATTTGTTACCATCTTTTCAGTTATCCATTAAAAGGTATCAACCACTGCGGACTCTCAAGTCTAAATATTTGTCTATCTACTGGCTAACACGGTACGAAGATACACATGTTTCCTAACTTCAAAAATAAAAATAAAGACCCTGCAAATATAAACGCATATATGCACATGCCAACAAGAAATGGAACAACACACCACTCCAAAAATTGGTTACAAAATATAGTGTTGTAAATTTAAGAATAAAAGTCCATTTTTGTATTTATGAATAATGCTTAAGGAACGCTATGTTAAACCATAACATAGTGAAGACAATGGATTTTGTAATAGTCACTCATCATCATCATTGCAATTTATATGTGACAGTCACAGACATTTCAATTATTTAAGTTAATAAAATCGTTACTTTGTACAGCATGTATGTATGACATGTCCAGCATGGACTCATCAATGTGATGACGCAATAATGTACGATAAAAAATAACCATTTAAAAAAAAAAATGCATTGTCACAATGTAAGTGTGTGCCTTCAAGTGTAGGTGAAACAAAGGCTACGGATAGCAAAGGTATATTCTATGTCTGTATCAGACAGTGGACAGCCTCTGATGGGTAATGGCGATGTTATACTGTACGTCAATAAAGTCTGCGGCTGCAATCATGCATTTTTTGCTTGTACAGTGTTGAAGAGGGTAAAAGCATGTCTGGTTGCGCAAGGCTTTATCCGTCAACACTACCTTCCTGCTGTCACGCGTAGGGTAGGGTAGCGTGTGTCAATTAGATGACTCTATAAAATGTGACGTTACGCAGCGTTATTGTGGCCTAGGGACGCCAAAAATACGACAGCAGTAATCATTTACTGTCTAATACTCCACCTATGACCAACAAAAAAAGCACGTTCCCTCTTTAACAATCTACAAGACTAACAAGCATAATGGTTGACGCTGACTTTATTGAGGTACAGTATTACATCGACATTGTCCATGAGTAACTATGCACTGTGATACCTATATACCATTATTAATTTATATCTGTTGTGCTTGTTTCAACAGCACTTGCAGGTATAACTACCTATTGTCAGTATGCATGATGCACTTTCTAGATGTAATAATTTATTATTGCACATTATTACCAGGTTTAGATGCTGGCCATTTCATATATGGTGTGTGAAGTTACAGTTGGCATCAGTATGTGTATTTTATAATGTCTGTCATAAATAAAACTCGTGATGATGATGATGAGGATTTTATGATTCGTACATCCATTGACTGCATTATCTTACAGGTACAGATAAAGTTCCTTAAAAAGCATTAATTGATAAGTATGAAATGTACTTTTATGCATTAATTTCAAAAAGTGAACACTATGTTTTAGTTTTTGTTACCATTTCTAATAGACATGTGCAGATATGCGCTGTGATGACAAATTATTATTTGTCCATATTCGTTATAAAAATTTATCATTCTAGGCCTGGAAAACAATTTCCTGTTTTAAGCATAACAATCAGGGTGACGGCTCTTCCCTATTTGGAGCATGTTCCACATGGGTTTTTCGGTGCATGTGTAGGGAACAGGAGACTTCTTGCCGGCCACACAGCAGGGGAACAGCTGGCGTTACTGAACCCCACTAACACTATAGCTTGTGTATTGGTCTGTGGACACGACACTTCTGAGCAGCAACTGGCAGTGTTGTAGCCCAGGGAGTAGAGTTCAGGTGGTAGAAAGATGAACATAACAGGAGACATGGATAACGTTGCGAACCAGTTATGTAATCTGAAAATGGACAGACAAATTCTGGCGAGATCCATGCCTTGTTCATTTTCAGAAAAGTAAGCCGGTCTACATTATCGGAGGATAGTCGCATGCGACGGTCTGTTAGTACACCACCTGCAGCACTAAAGACGCACTCCGATAATACACTGGCAGCAGGGCAAGCCAGCACCTCCAATGCATACTAGCTAAGCTCTGGCCATGTATCCAGCTTAGAGACCCAAAACTTGAATGGGGAAGAGCCATCTGGGAGTACACTGAGAGGGAAAGACATGTAGTCTGTCACCATCTTACGGAAACGTTGCCTCCTGCTGACTGGAGCCGTCTCGGATGGTGTAGACATTTGTGGCGCTGCCACAAAACTTCGCCACATTTGGAACATACTGGTCTTGCCCTGTGCAGAGGCGCTGCTTGTGCTCCCTCTTGTTGCAGAACTGTCTCCACTGCCTCGACGCACAGAGCTGCTTTGTAAAGCAGTAGCAGCAGCAGTGCTCTGGGCTGGAATGGAGAACATTATGGATTGCACCAGTGTGTCTTGGTACTCCCGCATTTTACGCTCCCGGTTCAACGGTGTGATGAGGCTTTGTAAGTTGTCCCGGTAGCGAGGGTCTAGGAGGGTGTACACCCAATAATCAGACGTGGTGAGAATGTGGGCGATGCGGCGGTCATTTCTCAGGCACTGCAGCATGAAATCAACCATGTGCTGCAGACTCCCAACTGGCCAAGAAACGCTGTCCCCTGCAAGAGGCGTCATCTCTGCCTGCTCTGCATCACCCCACCCTCGCTCTACATACTGACTAGAGCGTTGTGTACCTCCCTCTGGAGCGATGTCTTCCTCCTCCATTGACTCCTCCTCATCCTCCTCACAAGTGAGCCCTGCCCAGCCCTTTGTGAGGAACCACGTTGCGCTGACTGTCCAGAAGGTGATGGAATTTGTGACTCCTCATCCTCCACCTCTTCCAAAACCTCATCCCTTAGTGCTTGCAGTGTTTTTTGAAGCAGGCAGATAAGGGGGACAGTCAGGCTGACTAGTGCATCATCTGCACTCGCCATCCGCGTTGACTCATCAAACGCACGCAAAACGTGGCAGATGTCCTTCATAGAGGCCCACTCAGTAGTGGTGAAGTGTGAACGGCGCAAATTGCGAGTTGATTGCGCCTGATGCAGCTGATACTCCATTACTGCTGGCTGCTGCTCACACAACCGCTCCAACATATGTAACGTGGAATTCCACCTGCTGGGTATGTCACATATGATGTGATGTTCAGGAAGGCGAAATCTGTGTTGCAGAGCTGCAATGCGCGATCTGGCCATGCTGGAACGTCGCAAGTGAGCGCACTCTAGGCGGACCTTGTGCAGCAGTGCATCAAGATCCGGATAGTCCCTCAAAAAACTCTGCACGACCAAGTTGAGCACATGTGCCAGACATGGTATGTGAGTGAGGTTGCCAAGGCCCAGAGCTGCCACCAGATTTCGGCCATTGTCACACACTACCAAGCCTGGCTGGAGATTCGCTGGCAAAAACCACACGTCGCTCTCCTGCTTGATGGCATTCCAGAGCTCCTGCGCTGTGTGGCTTCGATTCCCCATGGGAATTAATTTCAGGACGGCCTGTTGACGTTTGGCCACGGCTGTGCTCATATCGGTCGCAACAGGTAAGCGTTCACGGGTCCATGTGGAGGTAGACCGTGACGGCTCCTGCAGCGATGATTCTGAGGAACTGGAGTAGGAGGAGGAGTCAATGTGGACAGACTGGATTCCTGCAATCCTTGGAGTTGGCAGAACACGTACAGCGCCACTCGCAAGATCTGTACCCGGCTCCACAACATTGACCCAATGGGCAGTGAGGGAAAGGTATCGTCCCTGGCCATGGGTACTGGTCCACGCATCGGTGGTCAGGTGGACCTTGCTACTGACGGCGTTTAGTAGCGCATGTTTAATTTTTCCCTCAACATGCTTTTGCAGACCAGGGACTGCTTGCCTGCTGAAATAAAATCGGCTGGGCACATTGTATTGTGGGACTGCCAATGCCATTAAGTTACGGAAACTGTCAGTCTCCACCAGCCTGAATGACAGCATTTCAAGGGACAGGAGTTTTGCAATGCCAGCATTCAGAGCCTGTGCTCGTGGATGGTTTGCCGAGTATGGCCGACTTTTATCCCATGCCTGTGCTACCGATGGCTGTTTTGTGGCCTGGGAGTGTGAGGATGACAGGGAACTTGCAGCTGTGGGTGGAATAACACTGGGTCTCTGGACAACAGTGACAGAGGTTCTTCCATGGCGATCCTGTGAGGAAGCCGAACCAGCTGTGTGTGAGCTGGAGGAAGAGGCTCCAACACGAGCTGAAGATGTAGGTGCTGCTGTAGGTTGGCCTACATCTCCAGTGTGTCTTTGTAACTGAACCACGTGCCTTGACCGCACATGTTTCCACATATTTGTGGTATTAAGGTTACTGACACTTTTACCTCTTTTTACTTTTTGATTACACAGCTTGCATTTGACATAGCAAATATCATCTGCAAGTGTGTCAAAAAAGGACCACGCAGTGCAAGTCCTGGGAGCGCCCGTTTTGGCTGTTGGAAGAGAACTGCTACGAACGGGTGCCAAACTGGAGGCTACAGGCAACCGAGTCTGCAGCCTACCTCTCCCTACTGTTTGGACCGTTAGGGCAATCTCTTCCTCGGAGCTGCTACCACCACCTTCCTGTTCCTCACGCCATGTTGGGTCTTGGACCTCATCATCTCCACTTACCCTCTTCCAACACCTGCTGCTGTTGGGTGGTCTGGCCAGCACCATGCTCAACAGAAACTGGCACCTGAGTCTCATCATCATCAGATGCGTTCTGCGGTGTGCTGACCATCGGCACTGGCTCACCCACCTCTTCACATTCAGAGATACACAGCTGTTGTGCATCACTGCATACTGCCTCTTCTTCACATTCCAGAATGCTGCTTGGCTGGGCCCCTGTTTGCAAGCCAACAGATTCTGAGAACAGAAGCAGAGACTCAGCTGGCTCCTTTACAGAGCTCTCTGAATGCCTGGGCAATTTGGCAGGCGGTGAAGAGACAGATGGTTGTTCAACAGTGCTGTGGTCCTGAGAGGAGGTGGAAGCAATTGAAGTCGATGCATTGGCTGCCATCCAACCAACAACGGCTTCAATTTGTTCTTCCCGCAGCAGGGGGGTACGCCGAGCTCCTACAAAAGTGCGCATAAAGGAACGCTCACGGGGAAAACTGGTGGATGCTGTGTCACTGGGTGCGGCAGCAGCCACAGAATCCCCACATCCTCTCCATGCTGAAACTCCACGGCCACGACCACGTGCCTTACTCCCTGCCTTCTTCATCTTGGTAGATTGATAAAGAAAGTCAGAAAAGTTATAAGGCCTAAGTGTGGTTATTCCTCAGAGACTGCAGTGAACACTGCAGACAACTGTTCAGTAGCTGGGAACGGCCCTTTGTGTACTTCTATAGTGTTTGCAACCAATGTATTGTATACGGATGGAAGCGCGTCACACTAATAGATTAGATTTTTTTCAAATATAATGGAGCAGCACCAATTTGAGAAAAATGTGAAGGATGAGGCAGTGACACACACTCAGCAGACTACAACCAGCAGTGGTTGAAGAACTAACTGGAGCGTAATCTGCACTCAAAAAATGAAAAGCTCACAGACTACAGTGAACACTGCACACAACTGTTCACTATCTGTGAAAGGCCCCTTTGTGTACTTCTATAGTGTTTGCAACCAATGTATTGTATACGGATGGAAGCGCGTCACACTAATAGATTAGATTTTTTTCAAATATAATGGAGCAGCACCAATTTGAGAAAAATGTGAAGGATGAGGCAGTGACACACGCTCAGCAGACTACAACCAGCAGTGGTTGAAGAACTAACTGGAGCGTAATCTGCACTCAAAAAATGAAAAGCTCACAGACTATAGTGAACACTGCACACAACTGTTCACTATCTGTGAAAGGCCCCTTTGTGTACTTCTATAGTGTTTGCAACCAATGTATTGTATACGGATGGAAGCGCATCACACTAATAGATTAGATTTTTTTCAAATATAATGGAGCAGCACCAATTTGAGAAAAATGTGAAGGATGAGGCAGTGACACACGCTCAGCAGACTACAACCAGCAGTGGTTAAAGAACTAACTGGAGGGTAATCTGCACTCAAAAAATGAAAAGCTCACAGACTATAGTGAACACTGCACACAACTGTTCACTATCTGTGAAAGGCTCCTTTCTGTACTTCTATAGTGTTTGCAACCAATGTATTGTATACGGATGGAAGCGCGTCACACTAATAGTTTAGATTTTTTTCAAATATAATGGAGCAGCACCAATTTGAGAAAAATGTGAAGGATGAGGCAGTGACACACGCTCAGCAGACTACAACCAGCAGTGGTTGAAGAACTAACTGGAGCGTAATCGGCACTCAAAAAATGAAAAGCTCACAGACTACAGTGAACACTGCACACAACTGTTCACTATCTGTGAAAGGCTCCTTTCTGTACTTCTATAGTGTTTGCAACCAATGTATTGTATACGGATGGAAGCGCGTCACACTAATAGATTAGATTTTTTTCAAATATAATGGAGCAGCACCAATTTGAGAAAAATGTGAAGGATGAGGCAGTGACACACGCTCAGCAGACTACAACCAGCAGTGGTTGAAGAACTAATTGGAGCGTAATCTGCACTCAAAAAATGAAAAGCTCACAGACTACAGTGAACACTGCACACAACTGTTCACTATCTGTGAAAGGCTCCTTTCTGTACTTCTATAGTGTTTGCAACCAATGTATTGTATACGGATGGAAGCGCGTCACACTAATAGATCACTGTTAATTTCTATTGAATGGAGCTGCACCAATTCCACAAAATAAAATAAAAAAAAGAGTCAGTGAGTGACACGTGCAGATGCCTACAAACAGCGGTGGATGCAGAGCAAACTGCAGCGTCACCTGCACTCTCACACACACACCTTGCACAGAGCTGTTAAAACAACACTGCAAGGCAAAAGGAAGCTTTACACAGCGGTTGGTAAAATAGCCTGCCTAAAGCACAGTACACAAAATCGCAATCTCTAACTGTCCCTCAGAGTCAGCAGAGCAGCGTTCTGTCCCTAACTGAGTTCACAGCACAGTGACGCTAAAATGGCGGCGGCGCCTTTTATAGTGCATTCTGACATCATTTCAGCAGCCAATCACAGCCATGCCATTAGTTAACATGACCGCAGCAGTACAGGATGTGCCCACACTTCGTAGGATTCCTCATTGGCTGACTAAAATCACAGTGCCTCTCTAAGAATTATGGGAACTTCGATTCCGGTATACGATATAGGAAAAATATCGGAACTAAGTATCGGAATTCCGATACAGCGAATATCGGCCGATACCCGATACTTGCGGTATCGGAATGCTCAACACTACTCTCAACGTATGAAAAGGCATGCAGGCAAAAGACGCTTGGATGCTCCCATCTTTCGTCCTGGAGACAAGGTATGGCTCTCCTCCAAGTACATCCGTTTGAAGTTGCCTTCGTACAAATTGGGTCCCCATTTCATTGGTCCCTTTGAAGTCTTGAGACAAATCAACCCGGTCTCTTACAAACTGAAATTGCCTACTTCCCTACGTGTGCCTAACTCCTTTCATGTTTCCCTCCTCAAACCAGTAGTTTTGAGCTCCTTCTTTAAGGACCCGGGTACCACTCCAGATCCGACTTTGGTGCTCGGGTCACCGAACGCATGGCCGACCTCATGCTATTTCGCTATGGTCGGGTTTCGCTCGGCGAAACCCGACTTTGGCGAAAGTCGGTCTTTTTTTAATCTGAATAATCCCGGAAATGCTCGGTGCTCGCCGAATACCGTGATACTCGGACGAGTAACGAGTAGTGGCGAGCACGTTCGCTCATCACTAATTATTAATAAACTCATATTTTTATCGATTTTACCGGTGGTTGGGCCAAAAATCCCGCTTTTATTTCTTGCAAGCATTCCAGAAATTTAGAGATGAAAATATATATTACCAAGTTTCTTATTTTCTCCTCTAGTTTTGACGTATGCTAAGGTTGTTGAAAATATAGTTCCCATTTAAACTGGAGAGAAGTAAATATAAAATCCATTTAATTACAATATCTATTACTTTTATAGAAATTATTTATAGCATTATGTAGTGTAATGTTTGCATGTCTAGTGGTGGATGACACATGGTAGTTTATAGACAATTTAATTTACTGTGGCACAGCTGCACAAATACAATAAGCTAATGAAATAATAAGAGGTAAACCACTCATCTTTCTATGTCATCTGATATGCCTTATTCATGATTATGCAAGCTCTAGAAATGCAAAAACAAGTATTGCTATAATCTTGGTAAGGGTTGTACTGCTATGGCAGCAGGCATAACAACTGCTTTGGGGCTAGGAGTAGTCACCTGCCAAGAAAACTGACAGCATTTAGGTATGGATTACAGAATTGCATGTGAATTGGATACTTTTTACTTCATTCACATGCGCAACCATTTATCCACCCAGGACAATGGAAGTGTTATGGATTTTGAAATCTGTAACATGTTTATTATTACTATAGATTTTGTGATGAAAAACTGTGGTTTCGTTCCATTTAATTTCCACAAGGCTAATCTCCAAGCTCATCCCCTGTCTAATACACTGCAGAAATCCGAGTTTCATCTACAGAATATCTACTTAAGCCTATCACAGTCCCGGCTTTCCCTAAAACTTGCAGAGAAAACCAAAACTCTAAATCAAACATTAGCCTTTTTCAGTGGCAAACACATATAGAAGAGGACCCCCATGCAAAAACACTACATGGACCCTTTGGGGTCCTCTTCTGCTATAACAGAAGCACCTTGCCGCTTTGGAGATGAAAAGGGACCCCCTACCACTTGTGCCCAGCTGCACAGGCTGCACCAAAGATATGTCCGCCCCCTGGTCTTTGTGTTCTTTACTAGTGTTGAGCGATACTGCTCGATATCTAAAAATATCGGATCGGAATGGTATTGCCGATATCACTAAAATATCGGCGATACCCGATACCGATACCGGAAGTCCCATGTAAGTCTATGGGAACAAAATATCGCAACTAAAAAAACACTTTCTTTCCTTGTAAACACAAAATATACACACATAGAATACATATATATATATATACATGTCATTGTGACATATATATATACATATATTTATAGTTTATTCACTTCTACATAGTAAAATAGCCTCTGATTCAATTGCCGGGTAAAGCCGGCATTTGTGAAAAGACAGAAGCACCCGAGGGTCCAGTCGCCACAGAGATGTTGCATCGCACCCAGCGGTGTGACAACTTACTCTCAGGTAAGGAGGAAACACCCCATTGACTCCAACCACTGCATTCAACAGTACACTATGCCAGCTGAGTGTAGGCGGACCCAATGGGATGGTCTAGCTCAGGCTGGTTAGAACAGGGTCTAAACCTAAAAAATTGTCACCGTGGCTAACCGGGACATACCTCTAGCCAAATTACATAACCAACAGAAACCAAAAAAGATAACCAGTGTGATCAGTATAATCGATAAATGCTCTTATATAAGTATTAGAGCAAAAAATAAAAATAAAAGTAATAATAACGATGAAATATCAAAATAAGAGGTATAATTAGAAATCAAATATAATTTTATTAAAGCATGATAATATAACAACTTGTGAGACTAATGGACAAAAAAAAAAACATGTGAGAAAAAAGATGTAAAATACAGCGACACAGTGAAAGAACACAAATAGGGCTGTCCTATTTTCTCCCTCTCTGCCGGCACTGTGCGCCCCTTGATCAGCATGTCACAAGGTAATAGTCAGTATATCAGTTCTGACATACTTTAAGGTCTTTACCTGCTCAGTGTGGTTATTTTATCGCTATCTTATCATGGATACTTACTTTACTGGGGCAGGCGTATGACCAGACCCTGATTGATTATTTTGGTCTGCGCACAGACCGTTGCCAGGGGGGAGATTTGTGTTCTTTCACTGTGTCGCTGTATTTTACATCTTTTTTCTCACATGTTTTTTTTTTGTCCATTAGTCTCACAAGTTGTTATATTATCATGCTTTAATAAAATTATATTTGATTTCTAATTATACCTCTTATTTTGATATTTCATCGTTATTATTACTTTTATTTTTATTTTTTGCTCTAATACTTATATAAGAGCATTTATCGATTATACTGATCACACTGGTTATCTTTTTTGGTTTCTGTTGGTTATGTGGTTAGAACAGGGTGTAGCTAGTTGGATGGGAGGGATTGAGGCAGCCTTATGCTGCATGTCTTTGTAGTAAGAATTGTTTCCTTTCCTGCTTTCTTACTACGTCGCATACTCCACTCTGCTACATCACTCTGCACCATTGCTCTATCTCACATCTATCTGCCCTGGAAGGATACCGTCTTACCTGTACAAGACTTATCACCTAGCTGCACTACACCATCCCTTCCAGAGGACCTGCACAGCAGCGCTGGTCACCCTGACCAGGTACTACAGGTGGCGTCACGACAAACTACACAAACATTCTATCATCCCCTGGAAATATCCCACATTCCAGTGAGCGACCAGGGCACGGACATAGCTGTGCTACCCGTCACATCCCCCATAGAAGTCTACGGACTTGGTGCCGAGTACCCCCAAAACCTGTGGCTCTGTGCGACTCAACTTTGGCGTCACGAACAGGATTCAGAAGCTCGCTATAAGCGAGTCCTGTGTGCCTTAATTGAACTGTTTTTTGCTTGAGAATTGCAAAAATCATCATAGACTGTATTTGCCATTTTTCCGTCATATCTGCGCCACGAGGCACAGGTGAAGAATAAGGGCGTGCTCTCGTGGGCGTACACTCACTCCGTGGCGCGAAAACGATGTCCGCACACTCTAAATGTTACTGCAATGTAAGATCGTGCCCCACAGCTCTGGAGTTCCGCCTCCTCATCCTCCTCAGTGGGCGGAAACGAACGCGAAGGTCCCGCCTCCCTACAAAAGATGGCGCCTCTCCTGATGCTAATGACACATGTGACTTGGCAGAGATGGCGAACGGACATGAGCAGAAGTGGGAAGGGATGGAGGAGTCAGAGCTCTCCCCCACGGAAGCGACCCGATCGCCACTGAGCCACCGTTTGGCACCCGGCCTGGAAACCCTCCTACGCTGGAAGAAGCGGAGGATACCCTGAGAGACCTGGCCCGGCACCGGGAGGAGGTCGCCAGGATGGAAGCGAGCTGGCGGGCCCTAAAACTACAATTGGAGCGGCGCCAATCCCTCTTACCCCCTGAAGTGTCTGTACCGGAAGGTGAGGCACCCGTTCCAGTAGAGGAGGCCGTGCGGGCATCCCAGCCCTTGCAATCTGAACCGGTTGACAGTATCTCAGTGGAGGCACCCGTTCCAGTAGAGGAGGCCGTGCGGGCATCCCAGCCCTTGCAATCTGAACCGGTTGACAGTATCTCAGTGGAGGCACCCGTTCCAGTAGAGGAGGCCGTGCGGGCATCCCAGCCCTTGCAATCTGAACTGGTTGACAGTATCTCAGTGGAGACACCCGTTCCAGTAGAGGAGGCCGTGCGGGCATCCCAGCCCTTGCAATCTGAACCGGTTGACAGTATCTCAGTGGAGGCACCCGTTCCAGTAGAGGAGGCCGTGCGGGCATCCCAGCCCTTGCAATCTGAACCGGTTGCCAGTATCACAGTGGAGGCACCCGTTCCTGCAGAAAACGCCGCACCAGCACCCCAGATCCCGCTGTCTGCCCCCGTTGCAGAGGCAGAAGAAGCGACACCCGTCCTCATGGAGGAGGCCGCGCAGGCACCAGAGCTCTACCTGCCTGTACCGGAGCCCCGACCGTCATCTGTTCCAGAGCCGGCTGCTTCCGCCACAGGTGAGCGCCGCTAGGACTGGCGGGCGCCAGGAGAGCTGCCGCAAACCGGACATCGTAAGCTGGCGTTTGATGGTGGAGACATGGAGCTGCTGGTGGAGGAGAATTACAACCGGCGTCAGGAGGAAGAGTGGTGTCATGTATAGTGTACAGTTCCTATAGCGTCTTGTGCTTGGGTGCGAGGAAAACACAGGAGACATAGGTTGAAATGAAATGACTTGTATTACTTCATACAAGCATGCTGAAAAGTTCACACAGTTTGCAGGAACAGCGACAGGAGACACAGCAGGCCAGAGTAACTTCAAGCACTACAATAAATCTCCAAAGCAGGTTCAGGATCTCTTCTCTGTACCGTAATTCCTCTGCAAACATGGATTCACCAAACAGCAGGTTTCCAGAGTCCAAAAGTGTTCCAAGGTTCCTCAGTAGGGAATAGCTGGAGTACAAGTCCAAGGCTTCCAGGAGTCAGGTCACAGACTGACTGAGGCTTGATTCAGGAGCACTGATTGTTCAGCTGAGGCTGCTTAAGAAGCAAGAGGGAAGAATCAGGGCGGGAACATGAAAACTGGAAACTCCATATTAACTGAGGGCAAGAGCTGCAGAAAGACAGAAAGCAAAATGGCCGACGGAAAACTGAGTTTCAAGGAACATGTCAACAGAGACAAAGAACCTTACATTACTCCCCCCTTAGGGACAACCTCCGGATGACCTCAGACCAGGCTTGTCAGGGTACCTCTGATGAAACTGGCGGAGCAGGCGAGGAGCATTTACATTATTGACTGGTTCCCATGAGTTGTCCTCCACTGGGTAGCCCTGCCATTTAATCAAATATTGCAACTGATTTCTGTACAACCTGGAATCTAGAATCCTTTCCACCATAAATTCTTCCTGACCATCGACCAGCACTGGGTCAGGGCAAGGAGAAGAACATCCAGGAAACGTATTGGGTGTTGCAGCCTTTAGTAGGGATACATGAAAGACAGGGTGGATTCTCATAGTTCTGGGCAGTTGAAGACGACAAGCAACAGCACTTATAATCTTATTGATCTTATAAGGTCCAATGTACTTATGTCCCAATTTAGACAATGGAATCTTTAATTTAAGATTTCTGGTTGACAGCCAGAGCAAATCTCCTACCTTGAAAGCTGGTGCAGGTTTACGAAATTTATCTGCTGCTTTCTTGTACCTTTC
Source organism: Oophaga sylvatica (assembly GCA_033576555.1). Taxonomy (NCBI): domain Eukaryota; kingdom Metazoa; phylum Chordata; class Amphibia; order Anura; family Dendrobatidae; genus Oophaga; species Oophaga sylvatica. The sequence continues at coordinate 73,983 of JARQOD010001850.1, read as the reverse complement.
CTGAGCCAATTCTAGATTTTCCTTTAGAAGATCCATATTCTTTTGTAAAGAAGTGATTCTTTCAGCCACTGCCGGCAAGGGCGTATCTATGGGAAATCGAGGAAGAATGTTAGGATGATAACCTAGATTGGAGTAAAAAGGAGACTGCTTAGTGGAGGCGCTCTGAGAGTTGTTATAAGAGAACTCAGCCAGTGGAAGTAGATCCACCCAATCATCCTGTAGGTGGCAGATAAAACAGCAGAGATACTGCTCCAGGGTCTGATTGGTTCGTTCTGTCTGTCCATTAGTCTGGGGATGAAAAGCAGAAGAAAGGTTTACTTTAATGTCCAATGCTGCACAGAAATTTTGCCAAAACCTTGAAGTGAATTGCACCCCTCGATCCGAAATGACCTCATCCGGTACTCCATGTAAGCGAAACACATTCTTAATCATCAAGTCTGATGTCTGTTTTGCAGTGGGTAAGCCGACACAAGGGATAAAATGAGCTGCCTTTGTTAGACGGTCAACCACCACTAGAATGGTGTTCTTCCCTTGAGAGGTTGGTAACTCCACAATGAAGTCCATAGAAATGGATCCCCACGGGCGGGACGGGGTGAGGAGAGGTTGCAACAGACCAGTTGGTGAGGAGCGAGGTGTTTTGCATCTTGCACAGACTTCACATGAAGTGACATAGTTTAAGACATCTTTCCTGTAAGTGGGCCACCAAAAGAAACGAGAAAGAAATTCTTGTGTCTTTAGAATTCCCCTATGCCCGGCTATCTTGGAATCGTGGATGAGTTGCAATACTCTCAATCTGACTGTTTCAGGTATATACAGACGTTGTCCCTGAATCCACACACCATTCTTAAAGACAAGACTTACGTCCCTTGGGGGTTGAGCCAACAAAGAATCCGCATGGTATGCTTCCTTGATGTCCTTAAGTAGGTCTTGATTATGAATCACTCCCAGGAATCTAGAGTCAGGAAGAATAGTCTTAGGAGGAGTAAGTGGACGTGTCTCTGCTGAATGAATCCTAGAGAGTGCATCAGCCTTTCCATTGCGCGATCCTGGTTCTATAAGAAATGACAAAATTAAATTGGTTTAGGAAAAGATTCCAGCGAGCCTGGCGAGGAGTCAGGCACTTAGCCGACCTGATAAATTCAAGGTAACGATGGTCTGTCAGGACGACTATTTGCTGTGCAGCTCCCTGAAGAAGGTGTCTCCATTCCTTGAAGGCGGCAATAATGGCCAACAATTCTCTATTGCCCACATCGTAGTTCCTCTCAGCCGAAGACAACTGCTGGGAAAAGAAGGCACAGGGATGCAAGACATTCTTCTCACCTGTTCTCTGAGAGAGTATAGCTCCAACGGCACAGTCTGAAGCATCCACCTCTATTATGAAGGCAAGCTCGGGGTTGGGATGTACTAAGATAGGTGCGGTGGTAAATTTATCCTTTAAACAGGAAAATGCTTCCTGAGCTTGCGGGGTCCAGGAGAACCTAGACTGTTTCCGGGTAAGTTGGGTGATAGGTGACACTACCTCAGAAAAATTCTTAATGAAACGTCTATAGAAGTTGGCAAACCCGATGAAACGCTGCACCTCCTTCACATTTCTAGGAATTGGCCAATCCTTGATGGCTTGGGTCTTGCTTCCATCCATACTAATCCCTTGCGTAGATAGTACATACCCCAGAAATTGAATTTCGGTCCTATGGAATTCACATTTTTCAAGCTTGATGTAGAGATGGTTTTGTCTTAGGCGTTCTAAGACCATTCTCACATGTCCATGATGTTCCTCTGTGGAGTTAGAAAAAATTAGAATATCATCCAGATAAATCACCACAAATGTATCTAGGAGATCCCTGAAGATATCATTCACGAAGTGTTGGAAAGTGGCTGGGGCGGTACTCAGACCAAAAGGCATAACTAGATATTCAAAGTGTCCATAGCGTGACCTGAAAGCAGTCTTCCATTCATCCCCAGGTCTAATACGGACCAAGTTATAGGCCCCACGGAGATCCAGTTTAGAGAAAATTTTGGCATGCCGCACTCTCTCCAACAACTCAGGGATTAAAGGCAATGGATAACGGTTTCTAATAGTAACCTTATTGAGTTCCCTATAATCTATGCAGGGTCTCAGAGATCCATCTTTCTTCTTCACAAAGAAGATGGGTGCACCTGCGGGAGATGAAGAGGGGCGTATGAAGCCCTTGGCTAAATTTTCGTCTATATAATCCTTCAAAGCTTTTAGCTCGGGCCCCGCTAGGGGGTAGATCTTACCAAAAGGTATCTTGGCTCCGGGCAATAATTCAATTGGACAATCATATGGACGGTGAGGAGGAAGCTGATCAGCGTTCTTCTTGTCACATAAATCCACATAGTCCTGGTATACAGCTGGTAGTTCAGGGACTGACATGGTTCCTTTAGGAACAGAGCAAGCTGAAACTCCTTGACTCATCTGTTTCTCCGGAAAGTGTAATTCCTTGGTCTCCCAGTTAATCGTAGGATTCTGCGCCTGCAGCCATGGTAGCCCTAGAATGATGGGAAAGTGGGGAGAAGAGATAAGCAAAAAAGACATTTTCTCCTGATGATCTTTACCCATAAGGACCCTCAAAGGCTCTGTTTCTTGATCCACTGGTCCAGAAGTCAGTAGAGAGCCATCCACAGTCTCCATCTGTACTGGAGTAGCCTTCTTCACTGAACGTATCCCCTGTTTCAGAGCAAAGGAGATATCCATAAAATTTCCACTTGCTCCTGAGTCGATCATAGCAGAGCTAGACACCCAGACTGAGTCAACCCAGAGTTTGATGGAAAGGAAGCAATGAGAATTGTTTCTTTTACAACTCAGCTGGGACACCGCTGAGGAAACTTGAAAAATTGCAGCGTTTATACCGTCATCGTCCCCAGAACTAACAGAGTTTAAGTCCGAGAAATCAAGATCTCTTGCAGCAGATCTCTCTGGAGCCTGAGACTCGGACATGACAGAGCTCCTCTCGCAACACTCACAGTGAATGACTGCTGCAGTAGTCTTACGAGAACGGCTGGGGCAGTTTATAATGAAGTGCCCTGACTTACCACAGTAGAAACATAGATTTTCCTTTATACGATGTTCTTTGCGTGCATCACTAACCCATCTTTGTAAAGAGTCCACCTGCATGGGTTCAGGTTCAGGTTCCCTTGTGATTCTACTCAAAGGTTCCTTAGCTGAGGAGGGAGGTAGTAAAAGGTTAGTGCGATTATTTTCGAACCATCTCTCTTGTCTGCGTTCAGTCAGACGAGCATCAATACGGATACAATAGTTAATAAAGTCACCTAACGCAGTGGGAGGGTCGGCACGAGCAAGTTCATCCTTAATCAGTGGAGACAACCCTTTCCGAAAAATAGATTTTTTAGCGGAAGTGTCCCAAGTGGTATCAAGAGCCCATCTCCTGAAATCCAGGGCATATTCGGCTACTGAACGCTTACCTTGGCGCAAAGTTAACATGGCTGCTTCAGCTGTTGCACCTCGATTGGGGTCATCAAACACCTGCCCCATGGCTGAAATAAAAGCATCAAGGTGATTCAAACAATCATCCTCAGTCTCAATCAGAGGGTTTGCCCACATCAAAGCCTTATTGGTAAGCAACATGATTATAGTAAGCACTTTGGATCGTTCAGTGGGAAATTGTGAAGCATGTGCAGAGAAAAATAAATTGCATTGATTAATAAATCCCCTGAATTTCTCACGTTCACCGCCAAAACGAAAAGGAGTTAATTTGGGGATCCCAGAACTTGGGGTTATGGCAGGAGCCTGGGCTCGTTCCTCTAGAGCAGACCTGGGCAAAGTGCGGCCCGCGGGCCACATCCGGCCCTCTTGTTGTCTCAGTCCGGCCCGCGGACCGAGACAGCCGTGGGGCTGAAAACCTGAGGTCCGCAGGCTGCACCGTGCCCGCCCACTCGCTGTCTCCCTAGGCGCAGTCAGCATTGGTGGAGGAGGGGCCTCCGGCCACTTCCTCCACCAATCAGCGTGTGAAACAGCCAGTGGCGTAGCGTGGGTGGGGTAGGGGGGCGGTCCGCCCCAGGTGGCACGTGTGTGTGGGGGCGGCGCAGCAGCAATTCCATACCCCAACAGTCCCGATTCTAACCCCTCCCACCGCTCGCTGGCTCGGTCAGGACACTATGTGTCCTGCATTCAGAAGTCACCACGCCCCCCATGCACCCCTTCATTGCCCTCCCAACTTCGCACAGCCAGCATTTACCATTGCTGTGCTGTGCTTTGTAAAGGTGGTAGCAGGACCTGTGATGAGGTCACAGGAGGGGAGGAGTTAGGTGTCACATGATCAGGCCCCTGTGTGCAGGAAGCTGCTGCTGTACTGGTCGTCATGGTGCTGGATGATGGTAAGTTTATATGTGGGATCATAAGGGGTTTACAGTGTGGATGTAGCTGAGCTGTGTGTGCATGAGGTGTACGGAGCGGAGCCGTGTGTACGAGGTGTACGGAGCGGAGCCGTGTGTGTACGAGGTGTACGGAGCAAAGCCGTGTGTGTACGAGGTGTACGGAACGGAGTCGTGTGTGTACGAGGTGTACGTAGCGGAGGTGTACGGAGCGGAGCCGTGTGTGTACGAGGTGTACGGAGCGGAGCCGTGTGTGTACGAGGTGTACGGAGCAAAGCCGTGTGTGTACGAGGTGTACGGAGCAAAGCCGTGTGTGTACGAGGTGTACGTAGCGAATGTGTACGGAGCGGAGCCGTGTGTGTACGAGGTGTACGGAGCGGAGCCATGTGTGTACGAGGTGTACGGAGCAAAGCCGTGTGTGTACGAGGTGTACGGAGCGGAGCCGTGTGTGTATGAGGTGTACGGAGCGGAGGTGTACGGAGCGGAGCCGTGTGTGTACGAGGTGTACGGAGCAAAGCCGTGTGTGTACGAGGTGTACGGAGCGGAGGTGTACGGAGCGGAGGTGTACGGAGCGGAGCCGTGTGTGTACGAGGTGTACGGAGCAAAGCCGTGTGTGTACGAGGTGTACGGAGCGAAGCCGTGTGTGTACGAGGTGTACGGAGCGGAGCCTTGTGCGTGTGAGGTGTGTGGAGCGGAGCCGTGTGTGTACAGGGCCACAAAGAGCGGAGCCGCGCATGTACAAGGGTCCTGTTACTTGCGGGATCTGTGTGCTTGGGGGCTGCAGGGGGGAAGGAGGGGTGCCATTATGTGCATGGGTCTGCGTGGGGACGGAGCGAATGCTGTTATCTGTGTAGGGCTGGGTCCCTGTCCCGCTGTCCTGGCCGGGAGGTTTACTTTCCCGCATTAGAATCGTACATGCGGAAACCCGGGGACCTCCCACACGTTCTGGCAGCCACATGTCACGTTCCACCGGAGGTGACGTGCTGTAAGTCAGCTGAACGCTGGAAATGACCGCTGACCTCATTTCCGGCGGTCAGCTTACAGCAGCAGGTACTGTAACTCGTTCTCGGGAGAGTCTTCAGAAGGCAACGCATCGAGCCGCTGGATCTGTTGGAGTGAAAGCCGGGTATTGTACGGACCGCTGCATACAATACCCGACTCTCACTGAGCGAGACAAGCAGGATGTGGGGATCTCAACATGGGATCTGTTCAACAGATGAAGAGATCCCCAGATCCTGCCTGTTTCGCTCAGTGAGAGCCGGGTATTGAATGGAGCGCCTCATAGCTGGTGAGATCCCCACATCCTGGGGAAATAAGGTCAGCGATGGAACGTGACTTGTGGCTGCCAGAATGTGTGGGAGGTCCCCGGGGTTTCCGTATGTACGATTCTAATGCGGAAAGTAAACCGCCTGGCCGGGACAGCGGACAGGGTCCTGAAATCGGGACTGTCCCGCTGAAACCGGGACGGTTGAGAGGTATGTGTTTATAATTATTGTTTATGAAACAGTGTGATCAGCAGTGCTAAGTGGATGTGGTCAGGGTGTGGATATGGGTGTGACCAGTGAAATGGGTGTGGCTAGGGGGTGTGGCCTAAAATTTGCCGCCCCGGGCGCCACAAACAGTTGCTACGCCACTGGAAACAGCTGAAGTGATGACGTCATGTCATCGCATCAGCTGTGTACCGCCGGTGAGTCAGCGCATCGGAGACAGCAACAGCAGCAGCAGGGCGCCTGGGAACGGGACTGATGTGAGTATGTGGTGTTATTTTTTTTTTCATGTGTATGAACATGGGAATTCAATGGAAGTGAACATGGGGATTCTATGGAGGTGAACGTGGGGATTCTATGGAGGTGAACGTGGGGATTCTATGGAGGTGAACGTGGGGATTCTATGGAGGTGAACGTGGGGATTCTATGGAGGTGAACGTGGGGATTCTATGGAGGTGAACGTGGGGATTCTATGGAATTGAACATGGGAATTCTATGGAGGTGAACATGGGGATTCTATAGGGGTGAACATGTGGATTCTATGGAGGTGAACATGGGGATTCTATGGAAGTGAACATGGGATTCTATAGAGGTGAACATGTGGATTCTATGGAGGTGAACATGGGGATTCTATGGAAGTGAACATGGGGATTCTATGGAAGTGAACATGGGATTCTATGGGGTGAACATGGGGATTCTTTGGGTGAACATGGATTCTTGGGGTGAACATGGGGATTCTATGGGGTGAACATGGGGATTCTATGGGTGAACATGGGGATTCTATGGAGGTGAACGTGGGGATTCTATGGAGTGAACATGGGGATTCTATGGGTGAACATGGGATTCTATGGGGGTGAACATGGGATTCTATGAAGGTGAACATGGGAATTCTATGGGAGTGAACATGGGATGATTCTATGAAGTGAACATGGGGATTCTATGGGTGTGAACATGGGATTCTATGGGGTGAACATGGGGATTCTATGGAGGTGAACATGGGGATTCTATGGAAGTGAAAAATGGGATTCTATGGGGTGAACATCGGATTTTGGGGTAACATGGATTCTATGGAAGTGAACATGGGGATTCTATGGGGTGAACATGGGATTCTATGGAGTGAACATGGGGATTCTATGGGTGAACATGGGATTCTATGGAGGTGAACATGGGAATTCTATGGAAGTAAAAGGTTCATGGGGATGTCGATATAGGAGGTGACATGGGAATTTATAGGTGAATGGGGATTCATAAGTTAGGGGTGACGTGGCGCACTATGGAAGGTACTATGGGAAGGCTTATGGGCTCATGCAGTATATGGAGAGGCTGTGTGGGGCTCATGCAGTATATAGGGAGGCCGTGTGGAGCTCATGCGATATATATATATATATATATTATATATATATATATAGGGAGGCTGTGTGGCGCTCATACAGTGTATATAGGAAGGCTGTGTGGCGCTCATGCAGTATATATAGGGAGGCTGTGGGGCTCATGCAGTGTATATAGGGGGGCTGTGTGGCACTCATGCAGTATATAGGGAGGCTGTGTGGCGCTCATGCAGTATATAGGGAGACTGTGGGGCTCATGCAGTATATATAGGGGGGCTGTGTGGCGCTCATGCAGTATATATATGGAGGCTGTGTGGGTCTCATGCAGTATATAGGGAGGCTGTGTGGGGCTCATGCTGTATATATAGGGAGGCTGTGTGAGGCTCATACTGTATATAAGGGGCTGTGGGGGGTTCAAATATATATAGGGGGTGTCAGCATACTTAATTCTGCTCAATATTAAGTGATGCAATCAATATTAATAAGTTAATAAGTTGAGTAGAACTTAATTTCAAGCTATTGGTTCGGCCCTCCACAACAGTCATGGTCTCTCATGTGGCCCCTCGGGAAAATTAATTGCCCACCCCTGCTCTAGAGCCTCAATCCTGGCTCGCAATTCCTGGGTAGTCTGTCCAAACACTTGCAAATTATGATTAGTGAGGTCCTGTAGGCTTGCAAAACGGGTTTTTAAAGTCTGTACATCTGAAAGGATTGTATCAGTCACTCCGCAAAGTTCCTTTATGCGGGCCTCCATCTTCCAGATCTTTTAAGGCAGAGGTGCTGGAAGGAGAAGAGGAAAGGAAAAAAACAAAAAAAAACAATAGTGTTTACCTGTGGTAACACTCCAGAGTAAAATTTTAAGGGAATGTGCTCACCTGGAATGGTTGTGAGAAGTCACAACCACTGTCATCACATAAGGTATTAAACGGACATCTGATATCCACAGTCACAGCAGACACTAAACATTGGCTCCTGAATCTTGTCATGTATAGTGTACAGTTCCTATAGCGTCTTGTGCTTGGGTGCGAGGAAAACACAGGAGACATAGGTTGAAATGAAATGACTTGTATTACTTCATACAAGCATGCTGAAAAGTTCACACAGTTTGCAGGAACAGCGACAGGAGACACAGCAGGCCAGAGTAACTTCAAGCACTACAATAAATCTCCAAAGCAGGTTCAGGATCTCTTCTCTGTACCGTAATTCCTCTGCAAACATGGATTCACCAAACAGCAGGTTTCCAGAGTCCAAAAGTGTTCCAAGGTTCCTCAGTAGGGAATAGCTGGAGTACAAGTCCAAGGCTTCCAGGAGTCAGGTCACAGACTGACTGAGGCTTGATTCAGGAGGCAGCTGAGGCTGCTTAAGAAGCAAGAGGGAAGAATCAGGGCGGGAACATGAAAACTGGAAACTCCATATTAACTGAGGGCAAGAGCTGCAGAAAGACAGAAAGCAAAATGGCCGACGGAAAACTGAGTTTCAAGGAACATGTCAACAGAGACAAAGAACCTTACAAGTGGAGACGTCGGGAGCGGGAAGCAGAGCGACAAAGGGAGCAGAGAGAATCCCAAAAGCTTCGGCAACGTCACCTGGACAAGGACCTGGCAGAGAAGGCACGTATGAGAAAGGATAAAAGTACGCTGAGGGAGCCGCGGCGTAAGGGTGCAGTACGGAACTTTAAGTTAAAAGGTGGTTGGGGCTTCATCCAGGAGCCTGGACTTTATTTAGAAGTTTTTGTAACCCGGCGGGACGTGGAGGCTCACCTCCCAGAAGGACACCCGGGGAGGGACCTGTTGCCAGGAGACTTGGTGACTTACACCCGACACTGGGGTTACAATGGATGGTACGCCCTAAATGTTACCAGGTGCGACCCCTACTCCCCAGAGTGTCAGGAAACTGACAGACCCTACGAGCCTTCAGCCTCCCCAACCAGGCCTCTGCACAAGTGCCCACCCCACGCCGTAAATCTCCCCAGCCTCCCTCAGTGGTCTCCTCAGCAGCCCCAGCTATGGACATGATGATAGCTGGCCCGTACCCGGCACCTGTTAGGCCCCCTGGGGTTCATTCAGTCCAGGACATAGGGGTCCAGACCCGGAGGGAGACGAAAGAGGTGGCCACACAGACCCAGATAGCGGGTCACGACGTCACTGTACAGGCCACACGACGTCATCAGGTCTGGGTGGACCCTCCTGTCACGGATGTTTGGCAAGCTCCAGAACAGTACCAGGTGGTACCTGTAAGAGGCCAGCCAAAGAAGTCTAAATAACCCGGACAGGGTCTCTGTATGTAAATAATTAAATTATTGATGTACCCGGACGGGTGAATGTTCATAAAAAGAAGTTTATTGTTGCCATAATATACCCAGGTTGGGTAATGGTTTGATGTACCCGGACGGGTGAATGTTCAGAAGAACAAGTTTATTGTTGCCTTAATATACCCAGGTTGGGTAATGGTGTTTCACTGTAATCAAAATGTTGAACTTTGAAGCCATGAACTGTACTGGCTCACAAACTTTTCTGTAAATAGTTGGCACTTCGGTGCTCTATCTTGGTTTTACAAAAAACTTAACTGTGCACTATTTTCAACTACCTCAAAACTAAAAACCCGTTTGGTGTGGCCGAAAGTGAGGTCTGCTCAAGGAAAGTCTTGCAGCCCACCCAAGACCACAGTTGGAGGTTTGGAGCGGGTCCTCCACAAGCACAAGTAAAGGACACTGTGAAGTTACCCCGGTGGGGGTAGTCCTAAGAAGTCTCCACGAACTTCGGCACTAATGCTATTTGCACTTTTGTAATGTTATTATTAAAAATTTTATTATGCAACGTTTAACTTGAAGTGTTTCCTGCTTTCTTACTACGTCGCATAGTCCACTCTGCTACATCACTTTGCACCATTGCTCTATCTCACATCTATCTGCCCTGGAAGGATAGCGTGTTACCTGTAGAAGACTTTTCACCTACCTGCACTACACCATCCCTTCCAGAGAACCTGCACAGCAGCGCTGGACACCCTGACCAGGTACTACAGGTGGAGTCACGACAAACTACACGAACATTCTATCATCCCCTGGAAATATCCCACATTCCAGTGATCGCCCAGGTCACGGACCGAGCTGTGCTACTCGTGACATCCCCCATAGAAGTCGACGTGATCGGTGCCGAGTACCCCCAAAACCCCTGTCTCTGTGCGACTCAACTTCCCTCACTGTGCTGGCACTTTACATTTACAATGCCTCTGGGTTTTTTTTTTGGGGGGTTGGGGAACATTCAGACTTTTGCTATGGGGCCCCATGATTTATATGTACGCCCCTGCTGCTGAGGCATGGTATTTAAGGCTGTTAAGGAGCCAACATACATGGACCTTGCCAGCAGCGTCGGACTGGAGTACCTTGGGCCCACCAGAGAAAATATATTCTTGCGGCCCAACATCATACTTCCCAACCTTTGAAAAAGGGAAAGAGGGACAAAGGCTGTGGCACGCTGTGCATGCTGCAGAAAATTTTAGGCCATGCCACGTTGCACCACAGACTGTCCAGGAGTTGGTGGATGCTTTAGTCCAGATGTGGGAGGAGATCCCTCACGAGACCATCCGTCGCGCTCATCAGGAGCATGGCCAGAAGTTGTAGGGAGGTCATACAGCATACCTCCCAAATTTGGAAGACAGGAAAGAGGATTAAAGGCTGCGGCGCGTGTTGCGCGCCGCTGAAGAATTTAGGCCAAGCCCCAACAACACCCATTTCACAGCTCATCACACCCATATCCTTGCCCCAAGCGTAACCATTTAGCACTGCTGATCACACTGACTGGTAATGAGGGCACAGTGGCTGGTACTGAGGAAAAGAAAGAAAGAGCAGCGAGAGAGAAAGAACAAACAGAGAAAGAAAGAGGAAAGAAAGAAAAGAGAGAAAGAAAGAACAGAGAGAAAAAAGAACAGAGAGCGAGAAGGAAAGAACAGAGAGCGAGAAAGAAAGACTAGAGAGAGAGCCATAGGCGTAGCTAGGGTTTTGGTTTAGTGGGGGCAAAACTTCTGAGTGGGCCCATCATCAGAAAACCTCAGCAAATGACCGCGCTGTTGGCCAAAATAATGTATATATAAAAAGACCAATATTGATATTACCGCCATATGGTCTGTGTTAAATAATACCAGTCCTACAGAACATATAGATTACAGCACAGGTACAGATAATGACTTACCGCTGATGTTCTTTCTAATGGAATTGTTCACTTTTCATGTCTTTTCCATCTGGCCCACACTGACATGACGACTTCTCCAGCCAGGACTCGACTGCACCCCCATTAAAAAAAAAATTAAAAAAAACTCACCTCCCGGCTCCTGTGCTGCTCACTGTTCTCCCTCTCAGCGTCTGACAGCGGGCGCCGGCAGGTGATGTTATTGCGCCCGCTGTCATACGCTGAGAGGGGGATTATGGGAGAGAAGGAGCGCTCGCTCCTTCTCTCTCTATGCGGTCAGCTTTATCGGCTGGATGCCGATACAGCTGACCCTCCAATGACGGGTGGGGGGCCCACTGCTGGCACCGGGCCCCCCAACGCCTGTTCAGGCCCCATAGCTTCCGGGCGGCAGAGCAGGGAGAGCGATTCTCCCTGCTCTGCCGCAGAATGTAACTGTACCGTAGCTCCGGGTGGGCCCCCTCAGAGCGCCGGCCCCGGGGCCACCGCCCCCTCTGCCCCGCGACCTATCCTTTCAAATCAGGGCCCACCACGCAGGAGCTGGGGCCCACCGTAGGTTTCTCCGGTGTCCCGGTGCCTCAGTCCGACCCTGCTTGCCAGCCTGATAATACCAGGCCACAGCAGTCTGCATATCTTGGCTGGTTAACAAAAATAGGGGATCCCCTCGAAAAAATTTGGCGTGGGGTCCCCCCTATTTTTGTTAACCAGCCAGATGAAGCAGACTGCTGAGGCCTGGTTTTTCAGGCTGCTAAGGATCCAATATCCATGGACCTTGCCAGCCTGATAATACCAGGCCACAGCAGTCTGCTTAGCTTGGCTGGTTAACAAAAATAGGGGATCCCCTCGAAAAAAAAAACGGCGTAGGGGTCCCCCTATTTTTGTTAACCAGCCAAGTAAAATGCAGACTGCTGCGGCCTGGTATTAAAAGACTGTCAAGGCCCATGGATTTTGGCCCTCAACAGCCTGATAATACCAGGCTACAGCAGCCCCACATTTGGCGCATCAAAAGATGTGCCAATTGTGGCACTTTACCCGACTCTTCCCACTGCCCTGTAGCGGTGGCAAGTGGGGTAATAAGGGGTTAATGTCACCGTTGATTGCACGGTGACAATAATCCCGGTTAATAATGGAGAGGTGTCAATAAGACACCGATCCATTATTAATCCCAAAGTTTTAAAATGTATAAAAAAAAAGACACAGCAAGAAAAAAGTATTTTAATGAAATAAAAGAGACAACACAGTTTTCATTTATTTTATTATACTCTCATTCCTGCGACGCCATCGATCTCCTGTAAAAAAAGGAAAAAAAAAACCCAACAGTATACCACCTGTCCGACGCAGTCCATAGTAACGACTGTCCCACGACGATCCAGCTCTGCTACATCGGAATGACAGGCAGAGGCTGTCATCCCGGCGCAGCACAGCTGATTACCTGCTTCCCCGGCGGTGACGTCATCGGACTGACTGCTTTACGGCCAGGATTACCCAGCAGTCACTGCAGTTATCGCGAGAAACTGCATGTGACTGTGTGGCCCAGCTATGTAAGGCACACATAAAATCCAGGAGAGTGCACAGGAAGGTAATCGCAACGCTTGATATGCATTCACTGCCACTCACTCTTTCAGACACACCCATCTGAGATATAGGAGGGAGTGACACGTAGCAATCAGAGAGAGTTTCCTGTCTGAGAAGAGCTCAGTTCAGTCAAGCTCAGGGAGTGTTCCGTTTGACTTCAGTCAGTTAGCTTCTGTCTAAGGACAGAGCAGCCATTCAGTCTCAGTCCAGTCTGGACTTGGAGGATACTGAGAGCTGTGCAGCGAGCTCTGGGAGAAAGCTGACATTTCCATGAAAAGCTACAATTGCTTATGTTAAGAGCGGGAAGCAGGGCGAAGGGCGCAGTGGAGAAGACAGAGAAGTGCTACAGGTATTGGATTACCTGCACTAAATTGCCGGACACCGGGGTCCGAGGCGTTGCTAGAGTTTCAAGCTTAGTAACAAGAAAACCGGAGGCATCTGGACTACAGGTCGCAGAGTGCAGCCCAAAGTGTCAATACGTAACCGGAGTCAGGGAGAACGGGGACTTTGAGTCAAGCGCAGACAAAAGTAAGGACTTAGTTCTCACCACTTAGAAGGCTCCACCACAATGTTGGCCGGGCATTACAGCTATTGAGAAAGCTGGAGAGTTCAGAGTTAACTTCGCTTCACGCAAGTTGGACTCACATGTATATGGAAGTAAAGGAGGCCTCTAACCTGCTCAGCGGTTACCCGAGTGTGCATTCTTCACCCCGACCAGCTTCCCGGGATCTTCTTGAACCATCTACCAGTAAAGGTATGAAAAGAAGCTGCATTGTGTGTGACTGAATTCTTAACTACACCCTGCATCATCACCATAGACTTCCAGGGATCCGTCTCACCTGTGGGAGACCTACCACCCAGCTGCCCCATAACATCCCCTGTGAAGATCCTTATAGCAGCGCTGGTCCAATTGATCAGATACCACAGGTGGCGTCACGAACTACCTATCCTAATAATCCCCTGTAAATATCCCCCATTGCATGACCGCCAGGGCCACAGACCGAGTCCCGCTGCCAGTGACATCTCCCATAGAAATCAATGGGCTCGGCTCCGAGTATCCCATAGCCCTGGTATCCATCTCAGTGTGGTGCGAGTCATCTTCTGGCGTCACGAACAGGATGCGAAACTTGCAATTGCGAGTCCTGTGTGCCTATATTGAACTGTTTGGTGAAAAAGACTGTTTGCTGCATTTGGCGCCAAATACCGCCATTTTTACCGCCAAGTTGGCGCCCTGAGGCGCTGGTGAAGAAGGTGGGCGTGCATTCGTGGGCGTGTACCCCCCTGAGGCGCGAAAGATATGGCCGCCCTCTCCAAATGCTACTATAATGTGCGGTCCTGCCCCACTGCTAAAGAAATCCGCCTCCTCTTCATCCTCTATGCGAAGAGGAGGAGACGCAAATCCCGCCTCCACGGAAGAGACCGGACTGTTCCAGATGGAAACTATAGTCTGGCCTGGGACGAGATGGCGGAAGGACAGGAGAATCTGTGCAGAGGACCGGAGGCATACAAGTCCTGCTTACCGGAAGATTCCCTACCTGTGCCGGAGCTGTCCTCAGATCGGGACACTGACCCCGCTATACTGGAGCTGCAGAAGGAGAACGCGGCGCTAAGAAGAATGATCCAGCGTCATGCAGATCTGAAGGAGACGGAGAGACGCTGGCGTGCCCAGACACAGCGGCTGCTGTGGGACGCAGTGTTCTCTCCCACAAGCCTAACGCCGTCTCCTGATTTCCCAAGTTCCTGCTGAGGAAGGCTAAAGAGAGACTGGAGGCTGCCCCCAAAAGTGCTGTACCTGATCCCACCGATGCGGAGGTGGAGGAGAAGAAGGCTGAGGAGGTCCTGCCCGGTCCGGAGTGCCAGCCAGGCCAGGAGGCCACAGCAGAGTACGGTTCCCCGGTAAGATCACCGGAGGGGTCCCAGCCATCGTTGCCGGAAATCGACTGGGATGAGATGGAGCGTCTGGACGACGTGACTTACGACCTCCAAACCGGAAATGCCTGGCAGCACTGCGAGAAAGTGAGACAGCAGCAGGAGGAAGAACGAAACATACAGTGGTCCCGGCAACGACAGCATGAGGAGTTCATCGCTGATAAGGAAACCGTCCGCCGAGATAAAGGTACCCGACGGGAACCGCGGCGGCAGGGGTGCGTTACCGAGTTTCAGCTCCGCAAGGGCTGGGGCTTTATCCGCGAGCCGGGCCTCTATGCAGGGGTCTTTGTGAGCCGCCGTGACGTGGAGTCCCACTTGCCCATCGGTCATCCTGGGAGGGACCTGATAAATGGGGACATAGTGAGCTACACACGTCACTGGGGTTTAAAGGGGTGGTATGCCCTGAACGTCTCTATCGTCAGTGACCCCGTCCCCGACGCCGGTACCGTACACAATACCGAGGCGTCCCAGTCCCAGGCTCTCACCGCACCAGGCCGTGCCCCGGCATCGCCCCCTGCATACTCCTCTCGACCCACGTCGCCCCCTGCATCGCAATTGGCGACCTACTCTGCATCGCAATCTGCAATCCACTTTGCATCGCCCCCTGCGACTATCTCAGCAACGCAACCAGCATCGCAAGTTACTGTGGCCCCTGCAGCGACGCAATCGGCGTCCTACAGAAAAGAAGTACCCGTTGGGTCCATCGTTAGAATGAGAACTGTGGCCACTCAAACGTTGATAGCAGGCCATGACTTGTTTGTAATGCGTTCTAAGGAACATCGCGTCGTTCCAGCCCCAGGAGTGGAAGACGTTATCGAAGTTTGTAAGAAGAATGAAGGCCAGTAGGACCCAGACAGGGGTTTACTGCAACTCAAGAGATGTAAAAAGTTTGAGAATTTTGAAAATTTCACTTTATTGTCTTTTATTGATATGTATGAGAATGTTTACATATTTAAATAGAATACCCGGCTGGGTACAAAGGTAGAGGATTTGAAAAGTTAAAAAGTAAATGTGTAGATTGCATAGTTGCATAGAATACCCCGGTTGGGTAAAGCAAGTAAAGTGAGTTATTGAGATATATGTGAATACTTGATTTCTAAATTTATATCTATCTATGTGTCTTTTTACCATGCCAATGGACTGAGAGGCTGTGGACTATGCCAGCCCAAGAACTTGCTTTGTAAATAGTTGCGCTACGGTGCATTATCTAGGTTTTACACGAAACCACTACTATCTATCTACCTCTGAAGAAAAACCATATGGTGGGCCTAGAGTGAGGTCTGCAGTCAGAAGTCCTGCAGCCCACCCAGGACCCACGTGGGAGGTTTTTGGTGCGGGTCCTCCACAAGTATCCTGTATTTATGAGCATGTCTTGATACTTTTGATACTTTTGTATTTTACTAATGTACAAATTGTAACGTTCAAGAAGTCTTACCTCCCGGAGGGGAAGAGTTAAACTGTTGTTGTTTAATGCAAAACAAAAATGTTTTTCTTTTTCTCTTTTACAGCCCGGGAGTGCTGTGTTTAACCAAGGGGGGATGTGTGGCCCAGCTATGTAAGGCACACATAAAATCCAGGAGAGTGCACAGGAAGGTAATCGCAACGCTTGATATGCATTCACTGCCACTCACTCTTTCAGACACACCCATCTGAGATATAGGAGGGAGTGACACGTAGCAATCAGAGAGAGTTTCCTGTCTGAGAAGAGCTCAGTTCAGTCAAGCTCAGGGAGTGTTCCGTTTGACTTCAGTCAGTTAGCTTCTGTCTAAGGACAGAGCAGCCATTCAGTCCCAGTCCAGTCTGGACTTGGAGGATACTGAGAGCTGTGCAGCGAGCTCTGGGAGAAAGCTGACATTTCCATGAAAAGCTACAAGTGCTTATGTTAAGAGCGGGAAGCAGGGCGAAGGGCCCAGTGGAGAAGACAGAGAAGTGCTACAGGTATTGGATTACCTGCACTAAATTGCCGGACACCGGGGTCCGAGGCGTTGCTAGAGTTTCAAGCTTAGTAACAAGAAAACCGGAGGCATCTGGACTACAGGTCGCAGAGTGCAGCCCAAAGTGTCAATACGTAACCGGAGTCAGGGAGAACGGGGACTTTGAGTCAAGCGCAGACAAAAGTAAGGACTTAGTTCTCACCACTTAGAAGGCTCCACCACAATGTTGGCCGGGCATTACAGCTATTGAGAAAGCTGGAGAGTTCAGAGTTAACTTCGCTTCACGCAAGTTGGACTCACATGTATATGGAAGTAAAGGAGGCCTCTAACCTGCTCAGCGGTTACCCGAGTGTGCATTCTTCACCCGACCAGCTTCCCGGGATCTTCTTGAACCATCTACCAGTAAAGGTATGAAAAGAAGCTGCATTGTGTGTGACTGAATTCTTAACTACACCCTGCATCATCACCATAGACTTCCAGGGATCCGTCTCACCTGTGGGAGACCTACCACCCAGCTGCCCCATAACATCCCCTGTGAAGATCCTTATAGCAGCGCTGGTCCAATTGATCAGATACCACAGGTGGCGTCACAAACTACCTATCCTAATAATCCCCTGTAAATATCCCCCATTGCATGACCGCCAGGGCCACGGACCGAGTCCCGCTGCCAGTGACATCTCCCATAGAAATCAATGGGCTCGGCTCCGAGTACCCATAGCCCTGGTATCCATCTCAGTGTGGTGCGAGTCATGACCGCCGGGGAAAGATGATGGCGGCCATCAACCAGTCCAGGCCGTGACCACCGGAGATCTTCTGCCAGGTAAGTGCCGCTGACTCCTGACAGACCCGACCGACAGACACTCACAGTGACAGTGACAAATCCGATTCCGGTATACGATATATGGAAAATATCGAAACTAAGTATCGAAAGTCCGATACAGCTAATATCGGCCGATACCCGATACTTGCGGTATCGTATCGCTCAACACTATTCTTTACTTATTTTGCATGGAGCACCCTGGCTGCTTTTTACATATCTCAAAAAAAGGTCTGACAAGACACTAAAGCTGGGGTCAGACAGCTAGTGTAATGATAGGCTCAGTAAGGCTCTGTGCCCACTTGTCTTGACAACACTTCCCTTGACAAATCAACAGGCGAAATGTTGAGGCAGGCACATCCTTGTAGTTTTGTGGGTAAGGATATCTTCTACTTATTCTTACTATTTAGATAGGCTTTTGTCCTGACAGTTTATGGCTATATGGGGCTAAATAAGTACTCATATGTAGAGATGGGCGGACACCTGGATGTTCGGGTCCTGTGGGTCCGGCCAAACAGTTACAAAAAGTTCGGGTTCGGATACCAGAACAGTATCCGGACCCAAACCTGAACCCGGACCCCATTCACTTGAATGGGGGGCCTAAACATCCAGTGTTTGCCACGCTGTCATGTTGGCAGCGGATTATTCAGGATATCCAAGCATGTGACAACAGAGCTTCTTTATTCAGGAACAAACAGGAACAATATATGATAAACTTAATAGATCAGGAATAAATCATTTGTGTGTCTCTATCTGTGCAGCATCTACAGCAGGCTGCTTCTGTCATACACAGACACAGGAAAACATGAAATACAGTCACATGCTCTTCCTGCATACAAATCTAGCAACTAAACACTCATAGACAGGAATGGAGTTGTTGCACCAAACATATTCCAACACATGTGCATGACAACGTGGCAATCACCATTTCTATTGGCGGTGAAATCATCCCCGCCGGTCAGAGAGCCAGAGTTCCTACACTGTCAAAATACAGTGTGAGCTCTCAGCTGTGATCGGAGGTATAAAGTTTACCTCCGGTCACTGGTGTCAGCTGATGGGACTATTGATCCCATCATCTGACACCTGCTGCCGCTAATTACAGTGAGAGCAGGAGCGGCGGATCGGAGTATTCATCAGCCGCTATTGCGCTGTAAATAAATAATTTAAAAAAAAATGGCATTGGTCCCCCTGTATTTTTGCAAACTTGACAGGCAAAACTCAAAGCTGGGGGCTGCAACCCTCAGCTGTCAGCTTCAGCAAGGCTAGTTATCAAGAATAGAGGGGTCTCCACACTTTTTTTCTTTAAATAATTAATTTAAAAACGGTGTGGGGTCCCCCATTTTTGACAACCAGCCTTGCTAAAGCAGACACCTTGGGGCTGGTATTCTCAGGCTGGTAAGGGGCCATGGATATTGGTCCCCCAACCTAAAAATAGCAGCCCGCAGCTGCCCAGAAATGGCAAATCTATTAGATGCGCCATTAAGTCTCCTCTTAGCCTTCTTTTTTGTTTGTTTTTTCAATAAGGACAGTATGAGATACTTTATCAAATGCTTTGCTGAAGATGAGATATATTATATCTACCGCATTTTCCTGTTCCACCCAGTCAGTGATTCCATCAAAGAAGGAAATTAGATTAGTCTGGCATGACTTGTTTGATACAAACCCTTGCTGGCTCTTGTTAATTACTATATTCTTATTCAAGTACTTACATACATGTTGTTTAATAATTTGATCAATGATCTTTCCTGGTATAGAAGTAAGGCTCACTGGCCTGTAATTTCCTGGCTACATCTGCTTTTATTTTTTGAATATAGGGACAACACTTGCCCTTCTCCAATCTTCTGGGACTTCCCCTGTTCTCCAGGATATTTCAAACATTCTGGCTCATGGTTCTGCAATTTCAAATGCTAACTCTTTCAGTAGTCTAGGATGTAATTCATCTGGACCAGGAGATTTAATCCCTTAGTGACCGTGCCAATTTTGACCTTAATGACAAATCCAATTTTTACAATTCTGACGAGTGTCACTTTATGCGGTAATACATCTGGAATGCTTCAAAGGATTCCACTGATTCTGAGAATATTTTTTCGTGACATACTATACTTTATGACAGTAGTAAAATTTCTTCGATATGACTTGCGTATATTTGTGAAAAAAAATGGAAATTTGGCAACAATTTAGAAAATTTTGCAATTTTCAAACTTTTAATTTTTATCCCCTAAATCAGAGAGTTATGTCATACAAAATAGTTAACAAATAACATTTCCCACATGTCTACTTTACATCAGCACAATTTTTGAAACATATTTTTTTGTTAGGAAGTTAGAAGGTTTAAAAGTTGACCAGTGATTTCTCATTTTTCCGATAAAATTTATAAAACCTCTTTTTAGAGACCACATTACATTTGAAGTGAAGGGTCTATATGACAGGAAGTATCCAAAAGTGACATCATTCTAAAAGCTGCACCTCTTAAGGTGCTCAAAACCACATTCAAGAAGTTTATTAACACTTCAGTTGCTTCACAGGAACTAAGAAGCAATGTGGAAGGAAAAAATAAACATTTACTGTATTTTTGGACTATAAGATGCACCAGACAATAAGACACACCTAGGTTTTAGAGGAGTAAATGAGTAGAAAAAAATTTAAGCAAAAAATGTGGTCAATTCTACATTAATATCCCCTATCCTGGTATATATATATCTCCCCAATCCAGGTATGCATGGTCCCCTCATCCCATCCTGGTATGCATGACTCCCTCATCTCTATCCTGATATGCATGGTCTTCTCATCCCCATCCTGGTATGCATGGTCTGATCATCCCTATCCTGGTATGCATGGTTCCCATCCCCATCCTGCTCGTATGCATGGCCCCCTCATCCCTACCCTGGTATGCCTAGCCTCCTAATCACTATCCTGGTATGCATGGCCCCATCCCCATCCTGGTATGCATGGCCTATCTTAGCATGCATGGACTCCTTATCCCTATCCTGGTATGCATGGCCCCTCATCCCTAGCCTGGTAGGCATGGCCTCTGATAGGCATGGCCCCCTTATCCCTATCCTGTTAGTCATGGCCCCCTCATCCCTATCCTGGTATGCATGGCCTCCTCATCCCTATCTTGGTATGCATGGCTCCCTCATTGCTATACTGATGGGCATGGCCCCCTCATCCCTATCCTGTTAGTTATGGCCCCCTTATCCCTATCCTGGTATGCATGGCCTCTTCATCCCTGTCCTGGTATGCATGCACTCCTCATCTCTAGCCTGGTAGGCATGGCCCCCTCATTCCTATCCTGGTAGGCATGGCCCCCTCATCCATATCCTGTTAGGCATGGTTCACCTCATCATTATCCTGTATGCATGGCCCCCTTATCCCTATCTTCATATGCATGGTCTCATCCCCATACTGGTATGTATGGTCCTATTATTCTCATCCTGGTATGCATGGGGCCCATGTCGATTCTGGTATGCATGGTCCCTCATCCCTACTCTGGTAAGCCTAGCCTCCTAATCCTGGTATGCAGGGCCCCCATCTCCATCCTGGTATGCATGGCCCCTATAAGAAAAACTTGCATGGCGGGCACAAGAGCAGCAGCCGCCGGCTTCCTGCTGCTGCCGGGCATTTATGTGCATCCGCTACTAAAGGGAATGAATATTCACTGAAAGCAGTGAATATTCATTCTCTTTAATAGCAGCACATGTAATCTCTTGGCAGCTGCAGGAGCCAGCGGCTGCTGCTCCTGTGCCCGCTATTAAAGATCAATAAATATTCACTTCTCTCCATGCCTATGGGAGTGGAGAGCAGTGAATATTCATTCCCTTAATTAGTGGCCATAAGTGAAAGCTCGGCAGCGGCAGGAAGTCGACAGCTGCGGCTAACAGCCTGTCCACTATTAAAGAGAAATGAATATTCACTGGTTTCCACTCCCATGGGTGTGGAGAGCAGTGAATATTCATTTCTCTTTAGTAGCGGGCATAGGAGTTAGCAGCAGCAACCGGCTCTTGTCTCCTGTGACCCACTGCTCTACAGCTGCCACTCCCCCACCTTCCCAATCACAGCCAAAGCAGGTATATCCGAACTATGAGATGCACCCCCCATTTTTCGAGAAAAAAAAGTGAATCTTATGGTCCAAAAAATGTAGTTATTTTTTTCTCAGAAGGCCAGATTTCAACTTAAAAATCATTAGACCTAATATTGGAGTGCAGCCTGTAGGGCCAATTAGCTAATCCAAATCGCTTCTGATAAAACTGTGTTTCAGTGGTAAATCAGAAGGCCAGATTTCCACTTAAAAATAGTTAGACCTAATATTGGGGTGCAGCCTGGATGGCCAAATAGATAATCCAAATCGCTTGCGAAAAAAACAGTGTTTCAGTGGCAAATCAGAAGGCTAGATTTCCACTTAAACTGTATAGATATAACAGTGTTGTTCAGGCACTCTATCTAAGAAAATAAATAGTGATTGTTCATTTAGCTACAGGTGGCTGACAGCCGTGGGCCTAAGGTTGTGAAACAGCAGGTTGCAAGAAGGGAAGGCTACTTACAACATGAGTGGGATAAAGGATGGTGGTGGAGGAAGGGGGAATAGGCTTGGTGTCCAAAGTGTACGTGGGTTAATGTTAATGAAAGCTCAACTGAACAAACACCATCTTAGCCAAAGACCACTGACAACATTTTTTAGTGGACGGGCTACAGGGCTACCTTTCTTTGGCAGCCATACAGCAGTACGCCTTATAGATGAGGCTCAGAAAGAGCATTTGCTACAGTGGATGGCAAGCGTTGCATCAAGTAGCCTCTCCTCTTCCTCCACCTTAATATCACACACAGTACAATCCTCAGAGGTGGCACCCCAATCACCCTTGTTTCCCCCCACGTCAAAAATTTCCAAACACCCAACTGACTGTGGGGAACCACAGATGGGCCATTCTGCAGAGTTGTTCACACATTCTATTCCATGGGCATTAGGGGTCTGCACCAAAGATTCACAGAATCCAGAGGAGGAAACCATCAGCACCAATGTCCAAAATATTCTCATGCTGGATCTGGGGCAGGACGAAGTAGGGTCTGAACAGAATCCATACCCTTGTCACCAGATGTTAACCACCAAGGGTGGAGGTGATTCTAATAAGACTCAGATACCAGAGATACATGTGGACTTTACTGCGGTGTCAGGGCAGGAAGAGGAGGAGGGTGACTCTCAGGGTGAGGAGCGTGAGAACAGAGAGGATGACTATGTGGTTTTAGATCCCACTTGGTGTGAACCCAGAGGTACACAGCTGAGTAGCTCAGGAGAAATGGAGGAGGAGGAAGATGAAAAGGTTATTTTGTGACTTCCCACACAGATACGAACTGATGCAATGACGACAAGCACTATATCCTCATCCTCAGCTGCAACTCTGGCTGTGGCCAGCATCAGTCATTAGTGTGCAGTTCCTAGTGGCGGCAAGGATTGCCTAGCCTGGGACTTTTTTTAGAGCTTAAAGGATGACCCAACACACATTATCTGTCAAATTTGTAAAAAAAAACTCAGCAGAGGCAAAAATTGCAATAATTTGACAACTACATGCATGCACCGGCACAAACGCGATCAACATTCCTTAGTGTGGGAATCTCACTGAACTAAAATGTGGACTAGTGCGCATCACCAACCATCGACAGTTCCATCAACCCCATCAGCTGCTTCTTCCTCTCCAGTCACCATGCCAAGTCTTCTCATACAGGTCTCCAGCCACAGAAACTTCACTTGTTTATCCTCTATGGTCGGAGTGAGTGAGAACCTGTCAGGTGTTATGGGCAGTGTCATGGGAGCAGTGACCCGGTCTGTGGCCATGGGCATCCAATAAAAGGGGATATGATGAAAAAGGGGAAAAATAAAGATTTTGTAATAAAGTGTTCATGACACCACCTGTGGTATTCGGTCAGGAGACCGATGCTGCTATGCAGATCCTCTGGGATGGTGACAGGGCAGCAGAGATGGTTTAGCTCTCCACAGGTAGAGCTGCATCCCAGGGCAGTTAAGGTATAGATGTTAAAGGTGAGGATGGTAGATGTGGTGCAGGGCAAGTGAATCTCCCTGAGGCCTAAGTCCTGAATAGGGAATGGGAGCGAGATGCGCTCTAAGCAATCTCCGCTAAACTAACGACGGTAAGGTGAGACAAACAGGGGAACATTTAGCTGAATCGCCAGATACGGATACCAGATGAGAGATTCCAGACACCAAACTGGAACACTCTGAATAGGTCCAACACTCTAGCAAGTGTCATTTACCAGGGGACGGACCTTGAGACAACACAGCCCCCACCCCCACCTCCGATGCATCCACCTCTACAAGAAATAGCTGAGAAGCATCGGGTTGACTGAGGCTGGGTGCCTTGGCAAAGCAGTTTTTTAGCGAGGAAAAAGCATTCAGAGCGGCCTCTGACCAATTAGAAAAATACGACCCCTTCCTGGTCATGTCAGTATGGGGTTTAACAATTGCAATTCCGAATGAATTTTCGGTAAAAATTCGTAAAGCCCAGAAAACGCTGCAAGGCCTTCAGGTTCTCAGGAAGGTCCCAATCCAGGACAGCACGGACCTTCTCCGGATCCATCCGAAAACCTGAACATTACACCAAATATCCCAAAAACTGTACCTCCTGTATGGCAAAAACACATTTCTCCAGTTTGGCGTACAGTTTGTTATCTCTTGACATCTGTAAAACCTGGTTAACATGCCCCTGATGTGTCTCAAAATCTCATCTAAATAGACCACCACAAACCTGCCCACCAAGTGATGAAATATGTCATTGATGAAGTGCTGGAAAACTGCAGGGGCAGTAGTGAGACCGAATGGCATGACCAGGCTCTCAAAATGTCCCTCAGGGGTGTTAAAGGCAGTTTTCCATTCGTCCCCCTCTCTGATCCTAACAAGATCGTAAGCCCCCCTTAAGTCCAACTTGGAGAACACTTTAGCTCCTACCACCTGACTGAACAAATCTGGAATCAGAGGCAGAGGGTATGGGTCTCGGATGGTGATTTAATTTAATTCCCGAAAATCTACACAGGGACGTAAGCCACCATCTTTCTTCTTCACAAAGAAGAACCCCGCCGCAACGGGCGAAGATGAGGGTCTGATGTGTCCCTTCTCCAGACTTTCGGCAATGAACTCCTTCATAGTCTGTCTCTCAGGGCCAGAAAGATTATACAGTCTGGATTTGGGCAGTTTAGCTCCGGGGATCAGGTTAATGGGACAATCATGCACAATGCGGGGTAGCTCCTGACACCCCCTCTAAGAAAATATATCCTCAAAGCCTTTCAGAAATCCCAGCAAGACTTCACCAGAGACTGCAGAAAGGGAAACATTCAGACAGTTCTCCTGACAGTAATCTCCCCATTCAATGACCTCCCTGGCTTGCCAATCCACCACCGGATTATGTCTGACCTGCCAGGGATGGCCCAACACTATTGGAGTGGGAAGCCCTTCTAAAACATAGCATGGAATTATTTCAGAATGAGTCGGCCCCTCCCTCAGTTTTATATTATGTACAATTTGTGTGAGAGCCTTTTGTGCAAGTGGAGCTGAATCAATGGCGAAAATGGGAATAGGCTTAGCTAAAGTACAGCAAGCAAGACCATGAGTTCTTATAAACTCGGCGTCCACCATGCTGACTCCAGCTACACTGTCAACAAACAGAAATGTTCTTGGTTTTGCTCTCTAGCACCACCTCTGCTGATAGGACAAATCGGGAACTGCAAGCAAAAGAAAAATGTACGACCTATTTATCTAATTCCAGACCACCAAGGGTTAACTGAGTACCCTTTTGCCTTGGTACCAAAGGGCAGGCTCCAATAAAATGACCCTTTTTTCCGCAGAAAAAACAAACACATTTTTTCTTGCGACTCTCAGCGGAGAAGTACGGGGTGGCGGCCCCTCCTAACTGCATGGGTTCTACCTCCTCCCCCAACACAGGTTCACCGCCAAGCTGATCCCCAGACAAAGGGGAACGACTCCCACCAGAGGGACCTGGAGAAAGTGGTCTTACCCACCGATCCCGAATGCGTCTATCCACACGTATAGCAAGCGATATAGCCGCCTCCAATGACACAGGAGCCTTATACATAGCCAGAACATCTTTTGGTTTCTCAGAAAGACCCTCATAAAATTGGCTTTTAAGAGCCACATCATTCCATTTTGTGTCAGTTGCCCACATACGGAATTCTGAGCTTTATGACTCTACTGACCGATTTCCCTGCTGGAGGCGGCGATGTCTAGACTCCGCCAGGGCGACTCGGTCAGGGTCATCATAAATGAGGGCCAGGGCCCCAAAAAATCTCTCCACAGACTGGAGACAGAGTCCTGTGGTGAGGAAAAAGCCCAGGATTGTGGATCTCCCTGCAATAAAGAAATCACATTCCCTACTTTTTGCTCTTCACTGCGAGATGAGTAGGGATGAAGTTTGAAATACAATTTGCAGGCCTCTTTAAACACAAAAAAACTGTTCCTGCCTCCTGAAAATCTGTCAGGGAGAGCAATCTTAGGTTCAGGCCAACCCGGCCCTGCAGCAGAGGCCCCAACACTGGCGACCTGCAGCTGCTGCTGCTGCAGAACCTCACGACGGAGATCAGTCACTTCCAGAGACAGACAGCGTAGTCGCTCAGCCAACTCAGTGACTGCATCCATCTCCAAAGGGAGAAGAAAAAAAAAACCCAACCAAAAAAAAAACACAAAACAAACTAAACACATGCACAAATGAACCACGTGTCAGTTTTTTTTTTTTCCTCTAAACGGTGTGGCGGGTAATAATGTCACGCACAGTGTGGGAAAACCAAGTGTAACATGAAAGGATATGGGGAAGGGGGCCCAAACACTAGGGAAGTGATTTGGAGACCCCTAGGCTAGATGTAATCTCTCCCTAGAACTCCTACCGAGTCCCTATACTGGTACCTCACCAGTCGCCGAGCAGGAACCTCAGGCCCTGAATCTCCCTGAGGCCTAAGTCCTGAATAGGGAACGGGAGGGAGATGCGCGCTAGGCAATCTCCGCTAAACTAAAGACGGTAAGGTGAGACAAACAGGGGAACACTTAGCTGAATCGCCAGATACTGATACCAGATGAGAGATTCCAGACACCAAACTGGAGCACTCTGAATAGGTCCAACACTCTAGCAAGCACAAGTGAAAATGAAGCTATTACCCGCACTGGGTCACAGCTGAGCCACTAACTAAATAGATCCAAACTATTCCGAGGAGGAGGAGGTCGATGCTGGGTCCTAGAGGCAGATGGTTCAGGGAGCAGTCTGTATGGACAGGCTCTCAGACCTTCTGAGGCCTGACGCAGGATGACAGCCTGTCACCTCCAAAGCGCTCGTAACAACAAGCTCCTCTCAGCTTGAGCTCCCTCCTGTTCTCACTGACTCTACAATCTCCTTCCCGCTCACTAAGCTCCACCCCGTTCCTTCTACCTTCTACACCCACTCCCCCAACACCCTTTACTACCAAACCTGGGATCTGGGATGAGACCATCCTCCCTTAGGGTACGTCCAGGGTGCCCTGCTGCTATAGTCTGTGTTGGGTACAAGTGTCAGAGTCCTGGGTGGTGGTCCCTCCTAACCTGAGAGTGGGATACCACACCTCTGGATGAGGTGCAGTACATTTGTGGTGACTGGACCCTCAGGGGCACCACAGCTACTGTTTCTGATGTTTAGTGATGAGTGAATACATTTGGCACTATTCGTTGCTTGCATGAACAGTACGCTAATCTAGCTATTCGTTATTCGGAGAGTAATTAGCTATTCGCTTCAGTATATTTGAGTGACCCACCCAGCATGTTAATTGCAGCCAATTAACATGCTGGGCTTGCTTACCCATCACAGTAATGCCGTCGCCATCTTTGTTGTGGCATTATTGTGATTGGCGGGCCTTACAGCGTCATGGGGGATATTTAAACCCTGCCGGCGCCATTTTGCGCACATTGCATGTGGTAACAGCATAGTTAGAGCTTAGAATCAGCATAGGGATAGTTAAAGCAGCATATAGGGAGGGTTTCTGAGTCCAAAAAGTTATTTTAAGAGCTACTATGAGTGAAGATCAGTTCTCTGTTAGGGAGAGATTTAATACCAGGAAGAAGGAAAGGCAGACTGGGTGTTGCATTGCAAGTACATGCTGCAGATCTCTGCTAGGTTGCATTGTGTATAGTGTAGGAACAGATTGTGGAGTAGGGATAGAGAGTCAGGGTTTCATATCCAGTACCAGCATATACTAAACAGCTCTTTTTAGAGCTAAATAATATTCCTCAGTACCAGCATATACTAAACAGCTTTTTTTTACAGCTAAATAATATTCCTCAGTACCAGCATATACTAAACAGCCTGTTTTACAGCTAAATAATATTTCTCGCCTATTGCTGAAATAGCGTATATTTGTCTAGCAGTAGTGCGACTGGCGTAAAGCTTGCTCACATACGCAAACAGCACTAATTATCAGTAATTTACCTGAGTGCTGTTGGCATATGTAATAAAGGTGATACAAAAAAATTCCTTTGCTATTGGTGAAATAGTGTACATTTATCTAACAATTGTGTGACTGGCGTAAAGCCTGCTGACATACAAAAAGTCACTATTTACCAGTAATTTACCTGAGTCTGCTGTTGAGGTGTGTAATAAAGCCAATATCCTAAAAAAAATAATATGCTATTGATGAAATAATGTATATTTATCTAGTAGTTGAGCGACTGGCGTAAAGCCTGCTGACATAAGCAAACGTCACTATTTACCAGTAATTTACAAGAGTCTGCTGTTGGTATATGTAATAAAGGTGATACAAAAAATTCCTTTGCTATTGGTGAAATAGCGTACATTTATCTAACAGTTGTGTGACTGGCGTAAAGCCTGCTGACATGCAAAAAGTCACTATTTACCAGTAATTTACCTGAGTCTGCTGTTGGGGTGTGTAATAAAGCCAATATCCAAAAAAAATACTCTGTTATTGGTGAAATAGCGTTTTTTCATCTAGTAGTTGAGCGACTGGTGTAAAGCATGCTGACATGAGCAAACATCACCATTTTCCAGTAATTTACCTGAGTTTGCTGTTGGCATGTGCAATAAAGCTGATATTCTAAAAAATGACTCTGCTATTGGTAAAATAGCCTACATTTATCTAGCAGTTGTGCGACTGGTGTAAAGCTCACATACGCAAGCATCACTATTTACCAGTAATTTACCTGAGTCTGCTGTTAGTGTATGTAAAAAAGGTGATCCAAAAAAAATTACTCTGCTATTGGTGAAAGAGCGTACATTTACTTAGAGGATGTGCGACTGGCGTAAAGCCTGCTGACACATGCAAACATCACTATTTACCAGTAATTTACATGAGTCTTCTGTTGGCGTGTGTAATAAAGCTGATATCTAAAAAAAATACTCTACTATTGGTGAAATAGCATATGCTATTAGCAAAGTAGCATACATTTATCTATCAGTTGTTTGACTGGCATAAAGCATGCTCACATACGCCAATGTCACTATTTGCCAGTAATTTACCAGAGTCTGCTGTTAGCGTGTGTAATAAAACCAATATCCCAAAAAAAATTACTTGGCTGAAATCGCATACATTTATCTAGCAGTTGTGCGACTGGCGTAAAGCATGCTCACGTATGCAAAGGTCAGTATTTAACAGTAATTTACCTGAGTCTGCTGTTGTGTGTAATAAAAGTGTTTTAAAAAAAAATTGCTCTGTTATTGGTGAAATAGCGTACATTTATCTAGCAGTTGTGCAACTGGCGTAAAATCTGTTGACATATGCAAATGTCACTATTTACAAGTAATTTCCTTGAGTCTGCTGTTGGTGTGTGTAATAAAGGCAATATCCCAAAAAAATACTCTGCTATTGGAAAAAATAGCTTACATTTGTCTAGCTGTTGTGCGACTGGCGTAAAGCATGCTGACATAAGCAAACGTCACTGTTTACCTGTAATTTACCTGAGTCTGCTGTTGGTATGTGTAATAAAGGTGATATAAAAAATTGCTCTTCTATTGGTGAAATAGCGTACATTTAGCTAGCATTTGTGCGTCTGGTGTAAACCCTGCTGACATATGCAAACATCATTATTTACCAGTAATTTAACTGAGTCTGCTGTTGGCGTGTGTAATAAAGCTGATAGTTAAAAAAAAATACCCACACATTAGATAGATATAGGGAGTTTGTACATAACACCTCTTTGAGGGTACTTGTGACAAATAAAGCCAGGATTTTTTTTTTCATAACGCATTCAAAATGGAAAAGGGTGACGTTAACAAACGGGGACATGGATGTGATGGTGCCCACCAATGTTTCAGATCAGAAAGTGACTTTATCTCATTATAGCTTCCTGTCAAAATTCGATCTGCGAGCTACACCACTGTCGAACAAAGACAAGTACAAGGATGTTCTGGCTTGGATTGCAGACAAAGGCTCCAGTGTGTTGACACGCAGCAACACCAAGTCTTCCACATAGACCAGTCTGAGTAGCTAAGAGGCTGGGCCTCACATTCCTCAACCTGGACCTCCTTCCTCCCCCATCAAGACATAAAGCATAACTTTAGTATGGACCGCTGTTTGTAGCTCTCCTACATGCATGAAGCGGTTAGGCACTAGCACTTTTACTTAACCCTATGTTCTCACGCTTCTTTATGCATTAATGGGCACTGGTACTTCCCTGTGGTACATCTGGATTATCTTGCTATAGTTTTGTGACGCTTATATGTATTGTTACCCTATATAATGTATTTTTTATAATGAATAGTTGAATAAAGTGATATTTTATTATATCTACCTAGTTGCTCTCTTTCCTCCTCATACACATGTCTCTATTGAGCGGGTGCTCTTTTTCCCTGGTGTGGGACCATTGGTATTTTACCAACTGGCATCGTATATGCCACTGGGGTTTTTTGTGTATAAAAAGAGGTAGTGGTTTGACCGGAGGGAGAACTCGATTCACAACAATGTCCTAACTAGTGATGAGCCACCCCCGTAGTGTTCGAGTTTGGTTCAGTTTGCCGAACAGCCGTGTGTTCGACGAACTGTTCGACGAACTGTTCGTCGAACACCATCGAACACCATTAAAACCAATGGCAGGCAAACCAAAACACATAGAAACACAAAGAAAACACATAGAAAACACTTCAAAGGTTTCCAAAAGCTGAGAAATTGCTCAGAAGACACAACTAACACATGGAAAAGTGACAAGTACATATAGTCATGCGAAAAGAAAAGAGGTGGAGGAGTAAAAGGAGGGGAGACACAGATATAGGCATGTCATGCCCTTCTAAAACCAAAAAAGTGCAAAGTCGACACGGCCAGTCCATTCCTGCCCGTGCGACCTGCGTGTCGCCGGGTTTGTGCCAGAGCTGTGGTGGACCCTGATGGCCATCCTCCCTCTCCCAATACTGGTGCCTGTCCACTGGTGGGTCGAGCGAGCCCCCTGCGGTGGAGGCAGGTCTAATCTTTTAAATTTAAATTGTCTCTCTAATTTGAATGAGTACACTTTAAATCCTTTTACAAGGATCTATTGGAGGGCAAGTCTCATGCCAGCAGCCGCAGTAATGCGAGCTCCAGTAGCGTCCAGTAAAGCTGCTGCAGTTAAAAAGCTTTTATAAGGATCGAGCTTGGCGGTCCACCGCAAGGCGTCCTACCGCCAGTCACAGCCCCTGTGCCTTGGGGTGCCTCGCCGATGCTCTTCACTGATTGTCCCGGGGGCCCGAAGCATTTCATTTGAAAAAATTAAGTGTCCAAAGAACAGGTGGTGTAGCTTGCTTAACAGCTGGGTTAATCCGCTGACTAGCAGACACTGCTACTAGGCCGGTGGCTACTCCGCTGACTAGCAGACACTCAAGCTTTGGAGCAGACCTCTGATTCCCAGGCTATAGTATGAGTAAACAGCTCTAGTCTTCACACTCAACCATCTGTGTTACCCCAAGCCATAGTGTATGTAGTTTCTTACGGTTAAAAGGGGGGTGGGGAAAGACCCAACCCACCTGTAATTGACGATGCCAACGTCACCTAAAACACAGCAAGGGGACTCCAAAAAGAGTCTCTATTTTTTCCAAAAATTTGGGGCACAGACACCACTTACGATACGATACGATACACTTTATTGATCCGGGGGGAAATTACAGTATTACAGCAGCAATACAAACAGCAGTACATAAAATATTAGGACACAAATCTTGCACAGGTATACCAACATTACATAATAAATAAAAGTGGGTAGTTCAGGTGTATATAAGTCAATGTTAATTGACATTAGTACACCAGCCATCAGTCCATATTTTCTACCACCCTTAGGAAATTATTATACATCCCCATAGCAGTAGGTACAAACGATTTCCTGAATTTCTCCTTCTTGCACTTTAATAGGATTAGACGGCTGCTGAATGTGCTCTTCTGCTTCAAGAACAGCTCGTATAGGGGGTGTGTATTATTGTTCATTATAGCCCTACACTTCTTCTGAATTCTATCCTCCAATACCTCCTCAAAAGAGTCAAGATGGAGGCCAACAGCTGCGCTTGCCTTCTTGATAAGTTTGTTGAGCTTATTAGCGTCAGCTACTCACACACTACTGCCCCAGCAAATGACAGCAAAAAAGATGGCGCTTGCTACAACGGACTGGTAGAACATCTCCAGCATTTTACTGCACACATTGAACGACCTGAGCTTCCGCAGAAAGTACAGTCTGCTCATTCCCTTCTTGTAAACCTTTTCTGTATGACACCTCTGTCTTGACCCGCACCACAATTGTGGTTTACCAGAGCAATGGGGTACTCAGAGCCGAGCCCATGGAAGTCTATGGGGTTGTCACAGGTAGCGCTGGCTCGGTCTGTGGCCCTGGCGGTCAGGCGTATGTTGGGGGGGATTATTTACAGGGATAGGTATATATATACAGTTCGTGACGCCACCTGTAGTTCTCTGATCACTAAGACCAGCGCTGCTGTAGATCTCTGAGGGGATGGTGAGGCAGCTATACCTTTTACTTCAAGTTGTTCAGGCAGGTCCCAGGGAGGCTGTTCGGAGTGGATGAATGCACGTAGCGGTAACAGTTGAGCAGGTTACAGGCCTCCTTCTCTTTCCAAATGATGAGTGAGTCCAAGCTTGCCTGTAGCTAAGTTAACTCTATAGTTTTCAGCTTTTCCCACTAGCTGTACTGCCCGGCCGGTTTTGTGATAGAGCCTTATAAGTGGTGAACTAAGTACTTTCTTTTGCCGCGCGCCGGACTCAGAAGTCTTGTTCTCCTGACTCGGTTACGTACTGGCACTCTAAGGGCGGCTTTCTGCAACCTAAGGTCCAGTAAGACTCTGGCTTTTCTATCACTATGCCTGGAGCTATAGTGACGCTTCGGTCCCCAGTGACCGGTGACAATGTGCAGGATAATCCGATCCTTAAGGCACTTCTGTATCCTTCCTACTATGCCCTTCGCCCTGCTTCTGCTTTCAATGTAGCACTGAAGCGTGAAGATAGAAAGTCAGTTTTCTTCCTTGGTCTCACTGAGTAACTCTCAGTTTCCTCAAAGTTCAGACTGAGTAAAAGGTAACTCTGACTAGACTCGGGATGATAACTAGTCATCCGTTACTAGACTCCACTTCGTTGAATTGGCAGGAACTAATCTTCTGCTCAAACAGAGCTCTGACAGGAATCCTCACTGTCTAAGAAGAACTAGCCCTGACTGCTCTGTACGATGACAGGAAGCTAGTCTGACTCTCCCCTATGCTATACGTCACTCCTCTATACACCCCTGTGGGTGTGTCTGAAGTGTAAGTGAGTGTCAAGCTTTAACTGTTACCTTACTGTGCATTCTCCAGATCCTGTGTGCCTTACATACCAGGGCTACACATTCCCCCTTGGTAAAATACAGCACTCCCGGGCTGTGAAATACAAGAAGACATTTTGTTTTCCATTTAAACAAGTAACATTTTAAACTCTTCCCATCAGGGAGGTACGGATTTCTCGAACGTTGCATTAACAATAGGCATAGAAAAATACAAAATACTAAATAGACATTTTCATATAAATAGATGACAATATTCTTGTGAAGGACCCGCACCAAACCTTCAACGTGGGTCCTGGGTGGGCTGCAGGACATCTGAATGCAGACCTCACTCAGTGCCACACCACACGGGTTTTATATTCAGAGGTAGGTGTGCTGGTAGAGAATGCGCAAATTGCAACTATATACAAGATCAGTTCTTGGGCTGGCTCAGTCCTCAGCCTCAGAGTCCATCATGAAACATTTTCAAGTAATTTACATATCATAACAATACTTTATACAATTATCCATACTTAGTAAACTAGTTTGCTAGGACTACTTTTGATAACGAATAGGTATCTTCCCTTTCGTTGTACGTTCTGATCTACGTGGAGTAGCTTCAGGTATATTAATCTCTAACCCAACTGTTCTACGTAACGGCAAACTATAGAACTGCCTCAATCTTTCTATGGATCTGGCAAGCATACTGATGGCTGGGCGGTGTGAGTCAGCTTCACCAGGGGTTCCCATAGCATGGGGCGCTGCTTCCGATGATTCTTCCTCATGAGGTTCCGCAGGTTGGGTGCTGCTGGAGTAGGTAACTCCTTTACTTGAACTGGCTCAACTGGCACCATGGGCACAACTGGAGGTAGAACTTCCTCTTGTGGCTGATAAAATTGCAACACCGGAATTATTACAGCATCTCCCAGTCTCGGCCAATCTGCAGGGAAATCTCCCAGATCCGTGTGTATGACCTCTTCTTTTCTTTCTTCTTGATTGATGACAGAGTTCTCTTCACGAAACTTTAAGGGTTCTGGACACAATTTCAAATGGTCTCTGGACACAGTGGATATTGTTCTTCCTCCGTCCTTACTGATGATACAAACTTTTCTATTGTCATATTTGGAATCTTGTACGACGTAGGGTTCTTGCTCCCACTGGTTATCCAATTTGTGCATTTTCCTTTTCCTTTTCAATACCACTTCTCCAGGCATCAAAGGCTTGGCAGGAGCATTCCTGTTGTAAATATCTTCCTGTTTTTCCCGTACCTTGTTGAGACTTTCTTCTACACAGACTTGCACTCTTCTGTATTGCTCTTGCCGATTGATGTCCCAGTTTTCAACGGCGTCGTCTGCCTCCGGTTCTACCACTCCAAGTTCTAAATCCATTGGTAGTCTTCCGGGCCTTGCTCTCATAAGATAGGCTGAAGTGCAGTTAGTGGAACTTACAGGTATATGGTTATACAAGTCAACCAAATCAGGTAGTAAGTCCGGCCATCGATTTCTGTCTTCCAACGGTATGGATTTCAACAAATCAAGGACAATGTGGTTCATTTTCTCACAAAGACCGTTGGTTTGAGGATGGTATGGTGTTGTTCTAATTTTCTTACACCCATACATGTGACAGAATTCCTTGAATAGATCAGCTTCGAAAGCAGGTCCTTGATCGGTTAATACTTGCTCCGGATACCCATGCGGTCTGCAGAAGCTTGCTTGAAAGGTTTTTGCTGCCGTCAGTGCTGTCTGATCCTTAACTGGTACAACCACCAGAAATCTAGAGTAATGGTCCACCATGGTCAAGGCGCATGAGTATCCAGATCTACTTGGCGACAGTTTGACGTGGTCCAGGGCCACAATCTCCAAGGGACGAGTCGTCCGGATAGGCTGCAGGGGTGCCCTCTGACTACCGTAGTCCTTTCTTCTGAGACCACAGGGTCCACAGTTCCGACACCACCTCTCAATGGAGCTGCGCGTCCCTACCCAGTAGAACCGGCACCTCAACAGGGTCTCCAGCTTTCTCCAGCCAAAGTGTCCTGCTTGATTATGGTATGCTTCCAACACCATTTGGACGTCTGCCTTGGGGACCACTATTTACCAGACCATCTCGTGGGTCCTGGGATTGACGTATCTCCTGCACAACTTCTCACGGTATAGGAATAACCTGCTTCTCTCGTTCCACAGGAGCTTTGCTGACATAGGTGCATCTTTTTCCAAGGAGGAACCTTCCTGTCTTAACAACTCCTTGATACGGCTGACCACTGGATCGCTGTCTTGAGTCTCCTTCCAGCTGTGATGGGGTAAGGGATTTAACGTTGCACCATACTGCTTTCTGTAGACTCGATGCTCGTGGACTACCCCATTCCGATGGAACGCAGGTAGCTCAATTTCTTCCAGGTCGTCCGATTCTTCTTCCGTGTCAGAGTCATGCGGCATTCGGGACAATGCGTCAGCATTAGCATTCTTTCGGCCTGCCCGGTACTTGATAGTAAACTGGTAATTAGACAACCGAGCCATCCAACGCTGCTCCATGGCGCCCAACTTGGCCGTTGCCAGGTGCGTTAGCGGGTTGTTGTCTGTGTACGCCGTGAACTTGTTGGAGGCCAGATAGTGCTTAAATCTTTCAGTAATGGCCCAGACCAGCGCCAGAAACTCCAGCTTGAAGCTGCTATAATTTTCCGGATTCCTCTCAGTTGGCCTGAGTTTTCTGCTGGCATAAGCGATGACTTTTTCTTGGCCATTCTGCTTCTGACTGAGAACTGCTCCTAAACCTTCATTACTAGCATCGGTGTACAGCAGGAACGGTTGGCTGTAAACAGGATACGTCAAGATCTCATCGCCTGTAAGGATCTCTTTCATCTTTTGGAATGCTTCAGCCTGTTCCTTACCCCAATTGAAGGGAGGATTTCTGCGTTTTAGGGATTGGCCTACTAGGAGGTCCTGTAGAGGCGCTGCCTTCTTCGTGTAATCTTTCACGAACCTTCTGTAGTAACCCGTTAGTCCCAGGAACTGTCGCACTTCCTTGAGGTTCTTCGGCTCCGGCCACTTCTGGATGGCAGTGACTTTCTCTGGGTCCGGCGCTACTCCTTCCGAACTGACGATGTGCCCCAAATATTGTACTTTCTGTTTGAGTAGATGGCATTTTGAGGGTTTCAACTTCATCCCGTACCTGGACAGGGACTCAAATACTTCTGCCAAGTGCTTCAGATGGTCCTCATATGTCTTGGAGTACACGATGACGTCGTCTAAGTATAGCAGCACGGTTTCAAAATTGAGATGTCCCAGGCAGTTCTCCATCACTCTCTGAAATGTTCCTGGGGCACTGCTGAGCCCAAACGGCATTCTGTCGAACTCACAGAGCCCCATTGGGGTGGTGAAAGCCGTTTTCTCACGATCCTCCTCAGCCACAGCTACTTGCCAGTATCCACTAGTCAGAAAAGTAGTTAGCCGTTTTCAGAGCAGCCAATGATTCCTCTATACGTGGTAGCGGGTATGCATCTTTATGTGTTATGCGGTTCACCTGCCTGTAATCCACACACATTCTCAAGCTACCATCTTTCTTTCTAACCAGGACTAGAGGTGCTGCCCAGGGACTACAACTATCCCTGATTACTCCGGCTTCTTTCATATCTCGCAACATTTCCTTAGCCTTCTGATAATGGGCTGGGGGTATAGGCCTATACCGCTCTTTGATGGGAGGATGACTGCCTGTAGGGATATGATGTTGTACTCCCTTAATTATCCCAAAATCAAGTGGATTCTTGCTAAATACTTGGGCGTACTCTTGCACCACCCGTAATACCCCTTGCTTCTGGTGAGCGGGAGTGGTGTCCGTCCCAACATGGAGCTGCTGACACCATTCCGCCACCTGGGTTGCTGGGTCATTGTCCTCCGCTATCTGGCAGGAGTCTAAGGACTCAGCCGGGAGAATAGAATTATTGTCGACAGCATGTAGTTTAGCAATGGTTGCATAACGGGGTAAGTTTACCTCATCATCTCCCCAATTGAGAAGCCGTACCGGAACTCTTCCATTCACCACTTCCACTACCCCCCTAGCAGTCATAAGTGTAGGTCTATGTTCTGAATGGTGGGGTTCTACTACAGCTTGGTAATTCTGTCCTCTCAGACCTATGGCTGCCCTGCACCAGATTATCATTTCGCTCATTGGGGGTATCACAATGGGATTCGAGTCAGTGACCCGTACATTACCAATTTCGCCGTCTGTAAGCTTCGCTTGCTGCTGACACACCAGGGCCCGGATCTCTCTTTGGATTATTCCTTTCTGCCTTGGTCGGGCAATCTCAGCGAGCTGTTGGAGTAAGAACACAACTTCTCCCAAACAATTACTGATAATGTTAGTACCCAAAATTATATTTAAACCGTTCTCCTCATTTACAGTCTTTACTACCAGAAGCCCCTGGTCTTTCAACTCCTCTCTGCCCACTTTCACATCTACACATTTTGTCCCGAGTACTTCTACAGGAAGACCATTAGAAGCATACACGGTAAAGTCAGGGCTCGGAGGTTTAAGACTATCTATAGACCAGAACTTCGTATATAGGGCATCAGGTATTAGGGTCACCTGAGACCCAGTGTCTAACAATGCCGGAACTGCAATACCATCTAGAATGATAGACAGGTAGGGTCGTCCACCCACATACCTGCGGTTCCAGTCTAGGGGGCCTGACGGGTCTTCTCCTGGGTGTTGGCCCACGGACCCAGGTTCTGCCCGTTTAAAGGACACTGTGGAGACATATGACCTTTCCGGTTGCATCGGTAACAGGTGATCTCCCGACGAGGAGGGTGTTGATCAGAGGTCGCTCCTGGGGGTGGCGTTGTCCTCCTCCGGGGGGGCGACGTCTTCCTTCTTCTCCGGTTCATCCACGGGACGTCTTCTGGGCAATCAGCTAATAAGATCTTCCCTTCTTCCTCTTTCCGCAGCTGCAGGGCACTCATCACAGCAGCCAGATTTTTAGTCAGCTGGCGCACCTCTGAGCGCAGACAGTCCAATTCACTAGGGGGTGTCACCTGCGTTTTGGTTTCGGCCACTAGCGAGGAAAAGGGGGTTGCCGCCGGCTCCAGAGTGACTTCACCCTGACGATGTTGGGTTGCCACCTCAGGTTTGCCCAGGGGCCGCAGCCCTTTTATTGCCATGTCCTTTAGGGCATCAAAGGTAGCATCAGGGTGATCTAAAGACCACCAATTCACAGTTCTGCGTTCCGCTTGGGACCTCAGTCCCTGCACAAATTGTTCTTTCAGCATCTTATTTTCATCAATGACACTTATGGTATTAACCTGCTTGAGGGCTCTCAGGGCCCCTTGTAGTCGGCAGGCATAGTCCCTTATGCTGTCACTTGGTTGCTGTGAACAGTTATAGAATGCCATCCGGAGATCTGTTTCGGTGCGATCTTCAAAAATGGCCTGTAACTTTAAGAGGATTGCAGGCACCAACTCCTGGTCCGTGGTAGCCCAAGTCTCCACTTCTCTCTCAGCAGCGCCAGTTAGCTGCCCTATTAATACTGCAGCTTTTTGCCTCTCAGACATAGAGTACATTTCCAGGACACTGCATATCTTCCGTTTGAATCCTGCTAAAGTGCCTGGCTCGCCGCTGTACTGGGGAAGCCATTTCGCCCCAGGCATATATGGAAGCGTTAGTGGCATGAGCGGGACCACCGGACTGAGTGCTGGGCCTGCGCCCCCATCTGGCGCTACAACGCCACGCGGTGCGGAGTCGGGTCCTCCGGCTGGGGCCGCACTGTCGGCCGGCTGTTGCAACATATTAGCGCCCCCTTGGTTAAACGGAGCCTACCGGTTTCAGAAGCTGCTATTTCCCAGGCACAGCAGTAGGAACAGGACCTTCGTCGCAGGCGCTCTGATGTCAGAGCGTCCACTTCCTGTCGCAGGACCTGCCGCTGAGTCAGAGCCGGGGCGTGTCCAAACTTTGCGCGCTCCTTCAGGTACGCCCACCTTCTTCTCCAGCGCCTCAGGGCGCGAATATGGCGGCAAATATGGCGGTATTTGGCGCCAAACAATAGCAACAGTCTTTTTCACCAAAACACTCCACAGGCACACAGGGCTCGCAATGCTGCAAGTTTCGGATCCTGTTGTGACGCCAAGTTGTCTTGACCCGCACCACAATTGTGGTTTACCAGAGCAATGGGGTACTCAGAGCCGAGCCCATGGAAGTCTATGGGGTTGTCACAGGTAGCGCTGGCTCGGTCTGTGGCCCTGGCGGTCAGGCGTATGTTGGGGGGGATTATTTACAGGGGATAGGTATATATATACAGTTCGTGACGCCACCTGTAGTTCTCTGATCACTAAGACCAGCGCTGCTGTAGATCTCTGAGGGGATGGTGAGGCAGCTAGATGTCGGGTCCCCTACAGGTGGGACTCTTCCCTCAGGTCGATAGTTATGGTGGGGTTGTGCAGGGATGCAATCAAATAACTCAGTCTCACACATAGAAGCTTCTTTCCATACCTTTTACTTCAAGTTGTTCAGGCAGGTCCCAGGGAGGCTGTTCGGGGTGGATGAATGCACGTAGCGGTAACAGTTGAGCAGGTTACAGGCCTCCTTCTCTTTCCAAATGATGAGTGAGTCCAAGCTTGCCTGTAGCTAAGTTAACTCTATAGTTTTCAGCTTTTCCCACTAGCTGTACTGCCCGGCCGGTTTTGTGATAGAGCCTTATAAGTGGTGAACTAAGTACTTTCTTTTGCCGCGCGCCGGACTCAGAAGTCTTGTTCTCCTGACTCGGTTACGTACTGGCACTCTAAGGGCGGCTTTCTGCAACCTAAGGTCCAGTAAGACTCTGGCTTTTCTATCACTATGCCTGGAGCTATAGTGACGCTTCGGTCCCCAGTGACCGGTGACAATGTGCAGGATAATCCGATCCTTAAGGCACTTCTGTATCCTTCCTACTATGCCCTTCGCCCTGCTTCTGCTTTCAATGTAGCACTGAAGCGTGAAGATAGAAAGTCAGTTTTCTTCCTTGGTCTCACTGAGTAACTCTCAGTTTCCTCAAAGTTCAGACTGAGTAAAAGGTAACTCTGACTAGACTCGGGATGATAACTAGTCATCCGTTACTAGACTCCACTTCGTTGAATTGGCAGGAACTAATCTTCTGCTCAAACAGAGCTCT
This sequence comes from Oophaga sylvatica, assembly GCA_033576555.1. Classification (NCBI taxonomy): domain Eukaryota; kingdom Metazoa; phylum Chordata; class Amphibia; order Anura; family Dendrobatidae; genus Oophaga; species Oophaga sylvatica. Next base: position 33,499 of record JARQOD010001850.1, on the reverse strand, counting down.
GACAGGAATCCTCACTGTCTAAGAAGAACTAGCCCTGACTGCTCTGTACGATGACAGGAAGCTAGTCTGACTCTCCCCTATGCTATACGTCACTCCTCTATACACCCCTGTGGGTGTGTCTGAAGTGTAAGTGAGTGTCAAGCTTTAACTGTTACCTTACTGTGCATTCTCCAGATCCTGTGTGCCTTACATACCAGGGCTACACACCTCCAATCAAGTTTACTGTCAAGGTGAAGCCCCAAATATTTGTAGCTCTCAACAATCTCAACCCCCTGGCCAGCAATAGTGATCGGTAAGTAATCCTCCTTTTTCCTTCTATAACTCACCACCATCTCCTTGGTTTTCTTCACATTCAGTTCTAGACAGTTAGTCTGACACCAATCCACAAAGTCAGAAACCACCCTTCTATATTCCTCCTCCCCTCGGCCCCCCACAATGCCCCCTACAATCACGGAGTCATCTGAGAATTTTTGGAGGTGACAAAAATCAGATTTATACTGAAAGCCAGCTGTATACAATGTGAAGAGGAAGGGTGACAGCACTGTACCCTGAGGGGCTCCAACACTGCTCCATACACTGCCAGATACCACCTCCCCCATCCTTACAAACTGCGGCCTGTCTGTCAGGTAGTCACTTATCCAGTTCACCATCCCCTCATCTACCGCCATATCAGTCAACTTATTACGTAGTAAGGGTGGCTGTATGGTATTGAAAGCACTTGAGAAGTCAAAAAACATGGCACGCACTGCAGTGCCATCATTGTCCAAGAACGAATGCATTGTATGTAGAAGAGACGCTACAGCATTATCCACCCCCAATCTCTGCTGGTACGCAAACTGCAGGGGGTCAGTGTAGGCCCTCACCCTCGGGCACAAGTAGGCGAGTATTATTCTCTCCAAGGACTTAATAGCATGTGATGTTAAGGCCACTTAAGTAGTATCAATTGCCCCAGAGTTGCTTAAAATGGTTGGTGAGTAGTGTTGAGCGATACGATACTGCAAATATCGGGTATCGGCCGATATTAGCTGTATCGGGCTTTCGATTCCGAGTACCGATATTTTCGTCATATCGGATACCGGAATCGGATTTGTCACTGTCACTGTGAGTGTCCGTCGGTCGGGTCTGTCAAGAGTCAGCGGCACTTACCTGGCAGAAGATCTCCGGCGGTCACGTCCTGGACTGCTTGATGGCCGCCATTATCTTCTACCTGGCGGTCACATGCAGTTTTTCGCGATAACTGCAGTGACTGCAGGGTAATCCCGGCCGTAAACCAGTCCGATGACGTCACCGCCGGGGAAGCAGGTAATCAGCTGTGCTGCGCCGGGATGACAGGCTCTGCCTGTCATTCTGATGTAGCAGAGCTGGATCGTCGTGGGACATTCGTTACTAAGGACTGCGTCGGACAGGTGGTATACTGCTGTTTTTTTTTTTTTTTTTTTTACAGGAGATCGATGGCGTCGCAGGATGAGACTGTAATAAAAGTAATGAAAACTGTGTTGTGTTTTTTATTAAATTAAAAAAATTTTTTATGAACATTCACCCGTCCGGGTACATCAGCAATTTAACTATTTACATACAGGGACCCTGTCCGGGTTATTTATAATTCTTTGGCAGGGGTGTTCCAGGTACCACCTGGTACTCTTCTGATGCTTGCCAAACATCCGAGACACCAAGGACCACCAGGACCTGATGACGTCGTGTGGCCTGTACAGTCAAGTCGTGACCCGCTATCTGTGTCTGTGTGGCCACCTCTTTCATCTCCCTCCGGGTCTGGAGCCCTATGTCCCGGACTGAACGAACCCCAGGGGACCTAACAGGCGCCGGGTACGGGCCAGCTATAGTTATCATGTCCATAGCTGGGGCTGCTGAGGAGACCACTGAGGGAGGCTGGGGAGATTTACGGCGTGGGGTGGGCACTTGTGCAGAGGCCTGGATGTGGGAGGCTGAAGGCTCCGAGGGTCTCACAGGTTCCTGACACTCTGGGGAGTAGGGGTCGCACCTGGTAACATTTAGGGCGTACCATCCATTGTAACCCCAGTGTCGGGTGTAAGTCACCAAGTCTCCTGGCAACAGGTCCCTCCCCGGGTGTCCTTCTGGGAGGTGAGTCTCCACGTCCCGCCGGGTCACAAACACTTCTAAATAAAGTCCAGGCTCCTGGATGAAGCCCCAACCACCTTTCAATTTAAAGCTCCGTACTGCACCCTTACGCCGCGGCTCCCACAGGGTTCCTTTATCTTTTCTCATCCGGTCCTTATCTGCCCGGTCCTTCTCCAGGTTACGTTGCCGAAGCTTTTGGGATTCTCGCTGCTCCCTTTGTCGCTCTGCTTCCCGCTCCCAACGTCTCCACTCTTCCTCCTGACGCCGGTTGTAATTCTCCTCCACCAGCATCTCCATGTCTCCACCATCAAACTGCAGCTTACGATGTCCGGTTTGCGGCAGCTCTCCTGGCGCCCGACAGTCCTGGCGGCGCTCACCTGCGGAGGAAGCAGCCGGCTCTGGAACAGATGACAGTCGGGGCTCCGGTACAGACAGGTAGACCTCTGGTGCCTGCGCGACCTCCTCCATGAGGACGGGTGTCGCTTCTTCTGTCTCAGCGACGGGGGCAGACAGCGGGATCTGGGGTGCTGCCGGTGCAGAGTTTTTTGCAGGAACGGGTGCCTCCACTGCGACAACGTCAACCGGATCACATTGCAAGGGCTGGGATGCCCGCACGGACTCCTCTACTAGAACGGGTGCCTCACCTTCCGGTACAGACACTTCAGGTAAGAGGGATTGGCGCCGCTCCAAGTTTAGTTTTAGGGCACGCCAGCTGGCTTCCATCCTGGCGACCTCCTCCCGGTGCCGGCCAGGCCTCTTAGGGTATCCTTCGCTTCTTGCAGCGTAGGAGGGTTTCCAGGCCGGGTGCCCAACGGTGGTTCCGTGGCGATCGGGTCGCTTCCGTGGGGGGAGAGCTCTGACTGCTCCATCCCTTCACACTTCTGCTCGTGTCCATTAGCCATCTCTGCCAAGTCACATGTGTCATTAGCATCTGGAGAGGGCCCCTCTTTTGTAGTGAGGCGGGACCTTCGTGTTAGTTTCCGCACACTGAGGAGGATGAGGAGGCGGAACTCCAGAGCTGTGGGGCACGATCTTACATTGCAGTACCATTTAGAGTGGTCGGCCATCGTTTTCGCGCCACTGAGTGAGTGTACACCCACGAAGAGCACCCCCTTCTTCTTCACCAGTGCCTCGTCGTGACGCAGATATGGCGGAAAAATGGCAAATACATTCTCTGATGATTTTAGCAATTCTCAAGCACAAAACCAGTTCAATTCAGGCACACAGGACTCGCTTATAGCGAGCTACAGAATCCTGTTCGTGACGCCCAAGTTGAGTCGCACAGAGCCAGAGGTTTTGGGGGTACTCGGCACCGAGCCCGTCGACTTCTATGGGGTATGTCACGGCTTTACCCGGCAATTGAATCAGAGTCTATTTTACTATGTAGAAGTGTATAAACTATAAATATATGTATATATATATGTCACAATGACATGTATATATATATATATATATATGTATTCTATGTGTGTATATTTTGTGTTTACAACGAAAGAAAGGGTTTTTTTTGTTGCGATATTTTGTTCCCATAGACTTACATTGGACTTCCGGTATCGGAATCGGATATCGACGATATTTAGTGATATCGGCGATACCATTCCGATACGATATTTTTAGATATCGAGCAGTATCGCTCAACACTATTGGTGAGGTGATTTTACCAAATCCTCAAGCTTTTACTCTCCCCAGGATGACACAGGGGTAGAAAAGTCCTTGCGGATCCATGATTTGTTCATCTTTATGAACGTGAGTCTGTCTACATTCTCAGTGGACAGCCGCGTGCGCTTATCTGTCAGACTCAGCACACCACCATCAGCGCTGAACACACGTTCAGAGAGAACAAAAATTATTATTAATTTGAAAGCTGGTGGAGCTTAGTATAGATGGCCTAATACAATGAGTACCACACACTGCTACAGGCCCAAAATTATTGTCCAGGCAAGATGCAAATAAAAATTATTAGTAATTTCAACGCTGGTGGAGCTTTGTATAGATGGCCTAATACAATGAGTACACAGACTGCTACTATGCCCACAATTATATTACAGGCAAGATGCAGCCAAAAATTATGAGTATTTTAACGCTGGTGGAGCTTTTTATAGATGGCCTAATACAATGAGTACCACAGACTGCTACTATGCCCACAATTATTCTACAGGCAAGATGCAGCAAGAAATTATGAGTATTTCAACGCTGGTGGAGCTTTGTATAGATGGCCTAATCCAATGAGTACCACACACTGCTACTAAGCCCAAAATTATTGTCCAAGAAAGATGCAGATAGAATTTTTTTTTTTTTTTAAGGCTGGTGGAGCTTTGTATAGATGGCCTAATAGAATGAGTATTACACACTGCTACTATGCCCAAAATTATTGTCCAGGCAAGCTGAAGATAGAATTTTTTTTTTTAAGGCTGGTGGAGCTTTGTATAGATGGCCTAATAGAATGAGTACCACACACTGCTACTATGCCCAAAATTATTGTCCAGGCAAGATGCAGATAAAAATTATTTTTTTTTTAAACTCTGGTGGAGCTTTGTATAGATGGCCTAATAGACTGAGTACCACACACTGCTACTATGCCCAAAATTATTGTCCAGGCAAGATGCAGATAAAAATTCCTTTTTTTTAACGCTGGTAGAGCTTTGTATAGATGGCCTAATACAATGAGTACCACAGACTGCTACTATGCCCACAATTATTCTACAAGCAAGATGCAGCAAAAAATTATGAGTATTTCAATGCTGGTGGAGCTTTGTATAGATGGCCTAATACAATGAGTACCTCAGACTGCTACTATGCCCACAATTATATTACAGGCAAGATGCAGCCAAAAATTATGAGTATTTCAACGCTGGTGGAGCTGGCAAAAAGTGATAGCAACTAATGTAACCTAGCCCTCAAAAGGGCTGCAATTACAAATAGTCACTACTCCCAAGTTGACCTATCTGTCTATATAGAGCACAGATCTGCCTGCTAAAAGTGCTAGGAACTGCTGTAACCTAGCCCTTAAAAGGGCTGCAATTACAAACTAGTCCCTCCCTACTCCCTAAACCTTCCTGTCTAACTGCAAATTCGCTTCACAGTCACAGTTAGAATGATAGCGTTAACAGCAGCAGCAGTGCCGTCTAACACTGTGCTGCAGCAGTGAGAAAATGGTGGCGAGGGGGGAAATGGTTGAGTCTTATAGGGCAAGGACATGTGACATACACAGCCAATGACACATGCCCTTGCTTGTATGAAAAAAAAGCACTTCGCTCCATGTGTGCGCTGCTGATAGGCTGACAGACTGCACCGCCCACTGGAAATGCGGGAAAGAGAAAAAAAATGTAGATCTTCATTATTTCTGCAGAGATCCATCCCATGCCCCTCCCCCCACCCCGCTGTACACTCAAACTGTGTATTAACAGTGATTCTCAGCATTACTGTGAAAAAATCCAGTGACGATTTAGGTGCACGAACAGTTATCGAACATAACCTCGAACAGCCGGATTTTTTCAAAATCGTTCGGGTTCGTCGAACGGCTCGAACACCGCCCAAAACAACTCGAGTTTGAAATTGGCGAACAGTTCGCTTCGAACACCGCTCATCTCTAGTCCTAACTAGGGAGAGGCACTTCATACAATGTATAACAACAAACACCCATATAGATATAGATATGGGAAAAAGAAGAGATCTACTGGTAATATTAAAATATTTAAATTTTATTAAAGATAAATGATAAAATGTTTGGACACACCTTCTCATTCAAAGATTCTTCTGTATTTTCATGACTATAAAAATTGTAAAATCACACTGAAGGCATCAAAACTATGAATTAACACATGTGGAAGTATACATTACACTTTACAAAAAAGTGTGAAACAACTGAAAATATGTCTTATATTCTAGGTTCTTCAAAGTAGCCACCTTTTGCTTTGATTACTACTTTGCACACAGAAAAGGTGAACGGATGGACTCTACATGCCTAGTTCCCACCGTGAAGCAAGGAGGAGGTGGTGTGATGGTGTGGGGGTGCTTTGCTGGTGACACTGTTGGGGATTTATTCAAAATTGAAGCGGTGAGCAGTCCAGCTCACCCCAAACCATCTCGATTGGGTTCAGGTCTGGTGACTGTGGAGGCCAGGTCATCTGGCGTAGCACCCCAACACTCTCCTTCTTGGTCAAAAAGCCCTTACTAAGCCTGGAGGTGTGTTTGGGGTCATTGTCCTGTTGAAAAATAAATGATGGTCCAACTAAACGCAAACCGGATGGAATAGCATGCTGCTGCAAGATGCTGTGGTAGCCATGCTGGTTCACTATGCCTTCAATTTTGCATAAATCCCCAACAGTGTCACCAGCAAAGCACCCCCACATCATCACACCTCCTCCTCCATGCTTCACGGTCGGAACCAGGCATGTAAAGTCCAGCCGTTCACCTTTTCTGCGTGCAAAGCAGTAATCAAAGCCAAAGGTGGCTACTTTGAAGAACCTAGAACATAAGACATATTTTCAGTTGTTTCACACTTTTTTGTAAACTGTAATGTATAATTCCACATGTGTTAATTCATAGTTTTGATGCCTTCAGTGTGATTCTACAATTTTCATACAAGAAAAAAAGGTAGCACACTGTAGCGCTATAGCATGCAAACATGAAATATGAAAATATGAAAAATATGAAAAATGAATTGCATCACAGCCTTAGAAATATGAAAAATTGAGAAGTCTTAGCGCATAAGATGGCCAAATTATGTGAGCCTGATAGCCACGTCAAGGCTCTTCTCGTATATCAGGTCCTAATTAATGCCAATCCTCACTTAGAAAAGTCTGTCTGCATGGGAACATATGAATCCTCTCTTCAGACTAAAATCTACATCTCTGTGGAGGGGTAATGAACCTGGTGTAATTAAAAAGCCTGTGACCAGCAGGTGGAGTGCTCAGGTAGAAGGTAAATGAATACATATCAAAAAACTGACCGGCACATCCAAACATAGATCCAGTGTGAACAGGTGCTAAACCTAGAGTCACCAACTCATATACATACAAGAAAAAAAGGTAGCACACTGTAGCGCTATAGCTTGCAAACATGAAATATGAAAATATGAAAAATATGAAAAATGAATTGCATCACAGCCTTAGAAATATGAAAAATTGAGAAATCTTAGCGCATAAGATGGCCAAATTATGTGAGCCTGATAGCCACGTCAAGGCTCTTCTCGTATATCAGGTCCTAACTAATGCCAATCCTCACTTAGAAAAGTCTGTCTGCATGGGAACATATGAATCCTCTCTTCAGACTAAAATCTACATCTCTGTGGAGGGGTAATGAACCTGGTGTAATTAAAAAGCCTGTGACCAGCAGGTGGAGTGCTCAGGTAGAAGGTAAATGAATACATATCAAAAAACTGACCGGCACATCCAAACATAGATCCAGTGTGAACAGGTGCTAAACCTAGAGTCACCAACTCATATACATACAAGAAAAAAAGGTAGCACACTGTAGCGCTATAGCTTGCAAACATGAAATATGAAAATATGAAAAATATGAAAAATGAATTGCATCACAGCCTTAGAAATATGAAAAATTGAGAAGTCTTAGCGCATAAGATGGCCAAATTATGTGAGCCTGATAGCCACGTCAAGGCTCTTCTCGTATATCAGGTCCTAACTAATGCCAATCCTCACTTAGAAAAGTCTGTCTGCATGGGAACATATGAATCCTCTCTTCAGACTAAAATCTACATCTCTGTGGAGGGGTAATGAACCTGGTGTAATTAAAAAGCCTGTGACCAGCAGGTGGAGTGCTCAGGTAGAAGGTAAATGAATACATATCAAAAAACTGACCGGCACATCCAAACATAGATCCAGTGTGAACAGGTGCTAAACCTAGAGTCACCAACTCATATACATACAAGAAAAAAAGGTAGCACACTGTAGCGCTATAGCTTGCAAACATGAAATATGAAAATATGAAAAATATGAAAAATGAATTGCATCACAGCCTTAGAAATATGAAAAATTGAGAAGTCTTAGCGCATAAGATGGCCAAATTATGTGAGCCTGATAGCCACGTCAAGGCTCTTCTCGTATATCAGGTCCTAACTAATGCCAATCCTCACTTAGAAAAGTCTGTCTGCATGGGAACATATGAATCCTCTCTTCAGACTAAAATCTACATCTCTGTGGAGGGGTAATGAACCTGGTGTAATTAAAAAGCCTGTGACCAGCAGGTGGAGTGCTCAGGAAGAAGGTAAATGAATACATATCAAAAAACTGACCGGAACATCCAAACATAGATCCAGTGTGAACAGGTGCTAAACCTAGAGTCACCAACTCATATACATACAAGAAAAAAAGGTAGCACACTGTAGCGCTATAGCTTGCAAACATGAAATATGAAAATATGAAAAATATGAAAAATGAATTGCATCACAGCATTACACCAGGTTCATTACTCTCCACAGAGATGTAGATTTTAGTCTGAAGAGAGGATTCATATGTTCCCATGCAGACAGACTTTTCTAAGTGAGGATTGGCATTAGTTAGGACCTGATATACGAGAAGAGCCTTGACGTGGCTATCAGGCTCACATAATTTGGCCATCTTATGCACTAAGACTTCTCAATTTTTCATATTTCCAAGGCTGTGATGCAATTCATTTTTCATATTTTTCATATTTTCATATTTCATGTTTGCAAGCTATAGCGCTACAGTGTGCTACCTTTTTTTCTTGTATGTATATGAGTTGGTGACTCTAGGTTTAGCACCTGTTCACACTGGATCTATGTTTGGATGTGCCGGTCAGTTTTTTTATATGTATTCATTTACCTTTTACCTGAGCACTCCACCTGCTGGTCACAGGCTTTTTAATTACACCAGGTTCATTACCCCTCCACAGAGATGTAGATTTTAGTCTGAAGAGAGGATTCATATGTTCCCATGCAGACAGACTTTTCTAAGTGAGGATTGGCATTAGTTAGGACCTGATATACGAGAAGAGCCTTGACGTGGCTATCAGGCTCACATAATTTGGCCATCTTATGCGCTAAGATTTCTCAATTTTTCATATTTCTAAGGCTGTGATGCAATTCATTTTTATATTTTTCATATTTTCATATTTCATGTTTGCAAGCTATAGCGCTACAGTGTGCTACCTTTTTTTCTTGTATGTATATGAGTTGGTGACTCTAGGTTTAGCACCTGTTCACACTGGATCTATGTTTGGATGTGCCGGTCAGTTTTTTGATATGTATTCATTTACCTTCTACCTGAGCACTCCACCTGCTGGTCACAGGCTTTTTAATTACACCAGGTTCATTACCTCTCCACAGAGATGTAGATTTTAGTCTAAGAGAGGATTCATATGTTCCCATGCAGACAGACTTTTCTAAGTGAGGATTGGCATTAGTTAGGACCTGATATACGAGAAGAGCCTTGACGTGGCTATCAGGCTCACATAATTTGGCCATCTTATGCGCTAAGACTTCTCAATTTTTCATATTTCTAAGGCTGTGATGCAATTCATTTTTCATATTTTTCATATTTTCATATTTCATGTTTGCAAGCTATAGCGCTACAGTGTGCTACCTTTTTTTCTTGTATGTATATGAGTTGGTGACTCTAGGTTTAGCACCTGTTCACACTGGATCTATGTTTGGATGTGCCGGTCAGTTTTTTGATATGTCTACAATTTTCATAGTCATGAAAATACAGAAAATCATTGAATGAGAAGGTGTGTCCAAACTTTTGGTCTGTACTGTATGTATAAACGCGCGTCTGGGAGGGCGCACTCTGAATCATTCCCTGACTTCTTGATCAGGTACAGCATCTATTATGAACAGAATTATTCTACAGACAGAAGCACGTGTTACACAATTTCAGCCGTCGTCTGGCCAACACAGTCACAGGGATGGTCCACCTAACCAGAGACACGCAGACAAGTTCTTGTTGACAGTGACGCTACATTTCCTTGATATCACACTGGGTGAACCTGGTGTAGTCTGGGACAGTCAGAGGCTAGGACATCTCACATCTTGCCCACACCAAGAATAGCGGGTCCAACTTCCATCAGTGTTTCAGTCTCCTTGTTTGCCAGTTCCTGTCTCTCCTCCTCCTTCTCATCCTCAGCTGAACTAGCCTCCCCATCACTACGCAGCTGGGAGCTCTGCAGCACTGCCTTTCGCGAAGAGGCAGCAAGCTCTGCTGAAGCTCATCTGTTTAGGTGATAAAGCTCACAATGCAGCAAAGCTGTTGAAAGGGATAAAAGACCAGACCAATCAGTGGCTCTCCCCACTGAACCTCCAATCCGGTCTGGCTGTGTGAGATAATGGGCATAACTTGATGGCGGCTTTGAAGATCAGCAAGCTGGTACACGTTCCATGCACGTCTCACATGCTGAACTTGGTTGTACAGCTGTTTTTAAAAATATACCCTGACTTGCTGAACCTACTTGCCAAGGTACACCGTGTCAGTGCCCATTTCGGAAAGTCCTCTCAGGCTTTCGCCGGTCTGGCTGTGCTGCAGCAGAGCTTTAATTTGCCTCGTCACCGACTGATTTATGATGTGCGCACATGCTGGAATTCGACATTTTATATGTTGGCAAGGCTTAGTGAGCAGCAGAGGGCAGTGGCTTAATTCCAGCTTCTCAATACCTGTCAAAGTAACACTCAGCACCCACACATAACAACTGCCGAAAGGGTGTGAATCACTGACAAATGTGAGGTTCTTCAAAAGTTTGAGTATTGCACCAAAATATTGAGCTCTGATGAACCTATCATCAGTGTAACCATCCCGCTGCTCTGTCTATTAAAACGTTCGATGCAGAATCTCAAAGAGGAAGTTCTCAATGCTGAGCAGGTGGCTATGGAACAAGATTTTACATTGGCTGATACCACACAGCCCAGCTTCAGACAATATTCTCAGACCACATTGTGTGATGATGAGGAACAGGAGAAGGGGAGGATGAGGAGGAACAAGAGTTTTTTTGTCTGTGCTACAGAGGGGAATCCCAATCTCAGTTTCATGCCTATTCAGCATGGATGACCTGAAGAGGAGGAGGTGGAGAGGCATCAAGAGGAGAGGATGGTTAGTGTTCTTCCTGATGGGGCCACTGAACATTTAACTCTTTGTAGTCTGCCACAAATTGCACAGTTCATGTCCTGATGCCTTCCCAAGACCCATGCATGAAAGACATTTTGTCCACCATGAAATACTGGCTGTGCAACTTTCTTGACCCATGATACAAAGAGAAATTTCCTTTTCTCATATCGGAGTCAGATGTTCCATTTTCATTGTTGAAACGTTGCTGAAAAGATTACCATCAGACAACGCTGTTGGCAGAGGTACTGGCTCTTTACACCCACAAGGATTACAGGGGAGGGACACGCACATCAGGTACAACTCAGGTGGGGGGAAAATGTCCACTAATTGGGCCATTTTCATGAATCAGCAAGGGCTATTTGTGGGTGTAACTATGACAAGGAGGGAGAAGTTGATCAAGATGATGGAGTACTTAACTGACCATACCAGCGTCCTTCCTGATTCTCCAGTGCCCTTTAAATATTGGTTGTCCAAGCTGCACACTTGGCCCGAGCTTTCCTTGTATGCCTTGGAGGTGATGCCATGCAATGCTGAAAGTATGTAGTCTGAGAGGGATTTTAGTTCGGATGGTGCAATCATAAAGGATAGGTGCACACGCCTGTCAACGGAAAATGCGGACAGGCTGCCTCTAAAATTGAACAAGGGCTTGTGTTCTGAATATGCTGGAGGCGGCTTCTGAGCTGGGGCTCCCTCCGGTGGTTGCTGAGGGTAATGAACTTATTACTGAATGGCCTTCAGCTGGCGCTGAATTGTAGGATATAAGTGGCCTGAGTTCCCAGCAGCCTTGCCGATTATTAATTGTTCCTTCTGGTCTTGCTTGAAGCACTGCTAGTTTCCTGCTCTCCTTCAGATAAGTGTTTGCTGTTTTTTTTCCTCTGTTTGATTTTCTCTGCTGGTTTGCTGCTTGCAGTGGACTGCAGCCTGTCCCCTTTTGGGGGTCTGGCGCTGCAATTGTGCTCCGTTTGTGTCTGCACTTTTGCTTTGCTCCTTTGTTACTTTTTATTTGCTGAATAGCGTTTTGTTACACCAGAGATCTGATTTAGGTGGATGAGATCGTGTGATCTCAGGTTTTTTGGCAATCAGAAGTGTTGGTATTTTTGTTAGGGTTTTTTTTGGACTGCAGTCAGAATTCTTTCCTGTACTTTTCTGTCTACACAGATTGGGCCCCAGCGTTTGCTCATTCTATTTTCTGTCTGTGTCCGTGCTTTCTTCTTGTCTAACCGCCATTACATGTTTGGGGGCTTCCTATTTTCTTTGGGGATCTGCTCCGGGGCAGATAGCTTTCATCATTCTGCCTTTAGGTGTAGTTATCTCTCAGGCTGTGACGAGGCGTCTAGGATCACTGTAGGAACGCTCCACGGCTACTTCTAGTTGTGTGGTTAGTTCAGGTTACTGCAATCCAATAGGTTCCAGCCTCTCTGGTGTATTACCGCTTTTGCTATTTTTTGCTATTTCTCCTCAGTTACCGAAACATAACAGTATAACCGGCCAAAAAACTGAAAATTGTATGGTACTCAGAGAAGGGGAAAATAGTAATAAGGAAACTCTGTTTGTTGCATTTTTTTTTCCCCTCTTTTCTCTGGGTGCTGAGGAGGAAATTTTTTTTTTCTCTCTCAATGGAGTTTGCACAGTTGTATGGCCGTGTGGATTAGCTTGCCACTGAGGTTCGGAGTATTGCTACCTATCTTGCTAGGTTGCCGGTTGTGGAACCTAGGATCCCCATGTCAGATTTGTTTTTGGGGGATCGATCTAAATTTCTGAATTTCAAAAATAACTGTAAGTTGTTTTTTGCCTTAAAGCCTAAGTCCTCAGGGAACGCGGCACAGCAGGTTCAAATTGTCATCTCCCTGCTGCGCAGCGACCCTCAGGATTGGGCTTTTTCCCTGACACCTGGGGATCCTGTTTTGAATGATATTAATGTATTTTTTCAGGCTGTGGGGTTATTGTACGATGAACCTAATGTCACTGATCAAGCTGAAAAGATCTTGTTGGCATTAAATCAGGGTCTTGAAGACGCTGAGTTGTACTGTCAGAAATTTCGAAAGTGGGCAGTCCTGACCAAATGGAATGATGATGCTTTGGCAGCCCTTTTTCGAAAGGGTCTGTCAGAAAAAGTAAAGGACGTTATGGTGGAATTCCCTGTTCCCTCTGGTCTCAATGATTCTATGTCTTGGGCTATTCAAATTGACAGACGTTTGCGTGAGCGCAGAGTGTTATGAATGTGCTAGAGATGGTTTCTGAGCAGAGGCTTCCTCTGGTGGTTACAGACAGTACTGAACCTTTCAGTGAGGAATGGCAATCTGGGATCGCTGACTGGTCTGATATAAGGGAGGTTCCCTCCCATGATGGTTGCCGGTGATCAATTGTTCTTGTCTCAGTTGTGGTTCCTGTTTCATTTGGAAGTTTGCTGAGTCTTGCCTGCATCTTCTGCATTCAGATAAGATATGTTATGCTTTTATTTTTGAGCTTGCTTTTTGCATAGTTCTCTGCACTTTTGTGGAGGTCAGCCAGGTCCCCTCCTGGGGCCTGCGCTCCTCTCAGTTTTTCTGTAGCCACTGTTATTTGTTAATTTGCTTTTTCCTGTTTTTTCAGTGGCTGCGGCTTAGTTTTGTTACACCAGAGATCTGATTTAGGTGGTGGAGAACATGTGATCTCAGGGGTTTTTGCAATCAGAAGAGTTGGTATTTTTTAGGGTTTTTTTTGGATTGCAGTAAGAATCCTTTCCTGTACTTTTCTGTCTAGACAGATTGGGCCCCAGCGTTTGCTCATTCTATTTTCTGTCTGTGTCCGTGCTTCTTCTTGTCTAACCGCCATTACATGTTTGGGGGCTTCCTATTTTCTTTGGGGATCTGCTCCGGGGCAGATAGCTTTCCTCTTTCTGCCTTCAGGTGTAGTTATCTCTCAGGCTGTGACAAGGCGTCTAGGATCAACGTAGGAACGCTCCACGGCTACCTCTAGTTGTGTGGTTAGTTCAGGTTACTGCAATCCAATAGGTTCCAGCCTCTCTGGTGTATTGCCGTTTTTTGCTTTTTCTCCTCAGCTACCTAAACATAACAGCAGAGGTATGCGTGAGATAGTGTTGCCTTAGTGAGCCAGCTCCTGAGCCCATGCAGTGTGATGGAGTGACTTCTGGGGCTCAGCGTCATGAGTTTCGTAAGCGCAATGGGTTATGTTTCTACTGTGGTGACGTTTCCCATGCTATTTCTGCCTGCCCTAAGCGGGGAAGACGTTTTGCACGCTCTGTTGTCTTGGGTAGTGTTCAGACTAAATTTCTGTTGACTGTTACCCTGATTTGCTCCCTGTCCACATTTTCTGCAGCTATTAACCTGATGGATTTTGACTTTGCCAAATGTTGTGGGTTTCCCATGATACCCCTGCGGAAGTCTATTTCCCTACTGGGCATTGATTCTACCCCTTTGGCGGAGATTAAACCCCAGTTTTCTACTCAGGTGATAATGAGGGTTGAACCAGATCATCAGGAGAGCTGCAAATTTCTGGTGCTGCATAATCTGCATGACATTATTGTACTAAGTTTCCCTTGGTTACAGTCTCATAATCCTGTTTTGGATTGGAAATCTGTGTCTGTGACCAGTTGGGGCTGCCAATGTGTTAATACTGACACTCCTGTTTTTTCTGCCTCTCCCCAGTCTCAGGATGTCCGACTTTTTGACTGATTTTTCTGATGTGTTTAGCGAAAGTAAATCTGCATCCTTGCCCCCTCACAGGAGCTATGATATGCTATTGAATTAGTGCCTGGTGGTAAATTTCCTAAAGGTCGCCTTTTTAATTTATCTGTACCTGAATACGATGCTATGCGATCTTATATCAAGGAGTCATTGGAGAAGGGTCATATTAGACCATCCTCTTCACCCTTGGGCGCCGGTTTTTTCTTTGTGGCCAAAAAGGATGGTTCATTGAGGCCGTGTATTGATTATCGCCTCCTGAATAAGATCACTGTTAAATATCAATATCCGTTACCTTTGATTTCTGACCTACTTTCCAGAGTGAAAAGTGCTAGTTGGTGTACCAAGCTTGACGTCAGGGGGGCATATAACCTTATTCGCATTAAGCACGGGGATGAATGGAAGACGGCGTTTAATACCCCAGAGGGGCATTTTGAGTACCTAGTGATGACTTTTGGGCTTACTAATGCCCCTTCCATCTTCCAATCCTTCATGAATGATATTTTCAGGGATTTTGTGGATAAATTTCTGATTGTTTATTTGGATGATATCTTGATGTTTTCCAATGACTGGGACTCTCATGTGAAACATGTTCGGACTGTGTTCCATATTTTGAGAGAGAAAGCACTGTATGTGAAGGGATCAAAGTGTTTTTTGGCATACAGAAGATCTCATTTCTGGGATTCATTTTGTCTCCGTCTGTTATTGAAATGGACCCGGTCAAGGTCCAGACCATCTGTGATTGGGTTCAACCTACTTCATTGAAGGCTCTTCAGAGATTTTTGAGTTTTGCCAATTTTTGTCGTAAATTTATTGGTAATTTCTCTGGTATTGTTAAACCATTGACTGATTTGACCAAAAAGGGTTCCGATGTGGTGAATTGGCCTCCTGAGGCAGTTTCTGCGTTTCAGGAACTTAAGCAGAGATTCATTTCTGCTCCTGTTCTACGGCAGCCTGATGTTTCTCTGCCGTTTCAGGTGGAGGTTGATGCCTCTGAGATTGGGGCTGGTGCCGTTTTGTCCCAAAGGGATCCAGAGACCTCTAAGAGTAACCCTTGTGCCTTTTTCTCTCGAAAATTTTCTCCAACTGAACGTAATTATGACGTGGGTAATCGGGAGTTATTGGCCATGAAGTGGGCCTTTGAAGAGTGGAGACATTGGCTGGAAGGAGCCAAACATCAGGTGGTGGTCCTCACGGACCATAAGAACCTGGTTTATCTCGAATCAGCCAAGCGACTTCATCCTAGACAGGCCAGGTGGGCCTTGTTTTTCACACGTTTTAATTTTGTGGTTTCTTTTCTTCCTGACACTAAGAATGTCAAGGCGGATGCCCTCTCGAGGAGTTTCTTTGCAGATTCTCCTGAGTTATCTGATCCTGCTGTTATTTTGAAAGAGGGTGTGGTTCTTTCCGCCATTTCGCCCAATTTGAGACTGGCTCTGGAAGGGTGTCAGGAGGATAAACCTGAGCGCTGCCCTGTTGGGAAGTTGTTTGTTCCAGACCAGTAGAAAAAGAGTGTGATGTCTGAGATTCATTGTTTCGCGTTGGCTGGTCATCCCGGGATTTTTGGTACCAGAGACTTGGTGAGTCGCTCCTTTTGGTGGCCTACTTTGTCTCGTGACGTCAGGTACTTTGTGCAGTCCTGTGGGACTTGCTCTCGTTCCAAGCCTTGCTCTCGTTCTAGTGGTTTGTTAATGCCATTACCTGTACCCAAGAGGCCATGGACCCATATTTCTATGGATTTTATTTCTGACCTTCCTGTCTCTCAGAGAATGACCGTTATCTGGGTAATCTGTGATAGGTTTTTCAAGATGATACATCTTGTGCTGTTACCTAAGTTGCCTTCCTCCTCCGAGTTGGTGCCTTTGTTCTTTCAGCATGTGGTTCGGTTACATGGCATTCCGGAGAACATTGTGTCTGACAGAGGAGTCCAGTTTGTTTCCAGATGTTGGAGGACATTTTGTTCTAAACTTGGTGTTCAGTTGTCTTTCTCCTCCGCATTTCACCCTCAGACCAATGGACAAACCGCGAGAACAAACCAGACCTTGGAGACTTATTTGAGATGTTTTGTGTTTGCTGGTCAAGATGACTGGGTCTCTTTTTTGCCTTTGGCTGAGTTTGCTCTTAATAATAGAGCTAACTCTGCCACCTTGATGTCTCCATTTTTCTGCAATTCCGGGTTTCACCCTCGATTTTCTTCAGGACAGGCTGAGGCTTCTGTCTGTCCGGGGGTTGACTCTATTGTGCAGCGTATGCAGCAGATTTGGGACCAGGTGGTGGAGAGGTTGTCTCTCTCTAAGGAGAAGGCCCAGCGGTTTGCCAACCGGCTTAGGACTGGTGGTCCTCGTTTTAAAGTGGTGGACTTGGTTTGTTTGTCCTCAAGGAATATCCCTATGAAGGTTGCATCTCCAAAATTTAAGTCAAGGTTCATTGGACCTTATAAGATCATGGAAATTATTAATCCGGTGTCCTTCCGTTTGCTTCTTCCAGGGACATTTAAGATCTATAACGTGTTCCACAAGTCCTTATTGAAGAGGTTTGTCGAACCAGTGGTTCCTATGGCTGCGCCTCCCGACCCTGTTTTGGTTGAGGGCAATTTGGAGTATGTGGTTGAGAAGGTATTGAATTCTCGTTTTGCTAGACGGAAACTCCAATTTTTGGTAAAGTGGAGAGGTTATGGTCAGGAGGACAATTCTTGGGTGTTTGCTTCGGACATTCATGCTGGGAGACTTATCCGTGCCTATCATCGAGCCCATCCTGATCGGCCTGGTTGCGCAAGTGAGGGTTCAGTGACCCCTCCTCAAGGGGGGGTACTGTTGTGAATATGCTGGAGGCGGCTTCTGAGCTGGGGCTCCCTCCGGTGGTTGCTGAGGGTAATGAACTGATTGCTGAATGGCCTTCAGCTGGCGCTGAATGGTAAGATATAAGTGGCCTGAGTTCCCAGCAGCCTTGCCGGTTATCAATTGTTCCTTCTGGTCTTGCTTGAAGCACTGCTAGTTTCCTGCTCTCCTTCAGATAAGTGTTTGCTGTTTTTTTTTCCTCTGTTTGATTTTCTCTGCTGGTTTGCTGCTTGCAGTGGACTGTAGCCTGTCCCCTTTTGGGGGTCTGGCGCTGCAATTGTGCTCCTTTGTTACTTTTTATTTGCTGAATAGCGTTTTGTTACACCAGAGATCTGATTTAGGTGGATGAGATCGTGTGATCTCAGGTTTTTTTGGCAATCAGAAGTGTTGGTATTTTTGTTAGGGTTTTTTTTTGGATTGCAGTCAGAATTCTTTCCTGTACTTTTCTGTCTACACAGATTGGGCCCCAGCGTTTGCTCATTCTATTTTCTGTCTGTGTCCGTGCTTTCTTCTTGTCTAACCGCCATTACATGTTTGGGGGCTTCCTATTTTCTTTGGGAATCTGCTCCGGGGCAGATAGCTTTCATCATTCTGCCTTTAGGTGTAGTTTTCTCTCAGGCTGTGACGAGGCGTCTAGGATCTCCGTAGGAATGCTCCACGGCTACTTCTAGTTGTGTGGTTAGTTCAGGTTACTGCAATCCAATAGGTTCCAGCCTCTCTGGTGTATTACCGCTTTTGCTATATTTTGCTATTTCTCCTCAGTTACCGAAACATAACAGGCTAGATTTCCTCTTGCTTTGTAAGCCCTACGGATGACAGCAACCAAACCTAAATGCCCCCCAAATGTTTTTTGTAAGTTGTCTTAACATCCATCCCTTACCATCCAAACCCATTTTGTTGTGGAAATCACGTCCTACTCCTCCTGCTTCTGCAACAAGTACTTAGTGGTCATATACATGTATACCACCTCGTGGGTAATGTTTTTAAATTTGTAAACCTTTATACATTGTGCAATGGTGAAACTTGTACTCCCTATCTCTAGCAATTATAACTACAAATTTTTTGTGAGGTTCCAATGACGGTCTCTTTCAGCGGGTATGATACAGACCCCTTGGGTAATTTTTGGAAACCTTTGTACATTGGGCAATGGTCAAATTTCTACTCTCAATGTCTATATATTAGTATTATTCTAACAAAATTTTTTATTGTGTTGCCCTTCTCATGGTCTCTTTCAGCGTGTATAATACAGGCTCCTTGAGTAATTTTTTGAAAAATTTGTACATTGTGCAATTGTCAGATTTCTACTCTCAATCTCTATATATTCTATTATTATAACAATTTTTTATTGTGTTACCCTTCTCATGGTCTCTTTCAGCGTGTATCTAGGGTGCCTGATGTTGATATTTGGGTCTGCATTTGGACATGTAACAGTGCCCATCAATGCATTAAAATAATAATAATAATAATCTTTATTTATATAGCGCCAACATATTCCGCAGCGCTTTACAGTTTAACAGTTTCAAAACACAAGTCATAAGTAACAACGTTAACTATACAATAATTAAAGCAAAATAAGATGACCTTAGTCGTGAGAGCTTACAATCTACAATGAGATGGTGTCACGCTGTATAGCAGATATATATATATGTGATGACAGTAATCTATATCAAAAGGGCAACATACAATATAACATGCGCATAGATATATGATAACATAGAATTACCTGACAGAAAGTCCAGTGGGTCAATACGGAATCCGTTATACGCTGTCTCCGGCTAGAGGGTGACCGGGGTCTATGCTGACCCTAAACTGGGGTCCTAACTAATCCCTCTACCTGGAGGTACTGTTAAAGGTACAGAGGTCCAGGCCACCAGCGTAAACCCTGTCTCCTATCAATCCCTGCCAACTGTAATCTAGCCCTAAGAAGGACCCTGATTACCACCAAAGGGAATGAACAGGTAACGGTTAATGAACAGAAAGACATACAAGAAAGACAAGAAATAAAGTAAATAAAGTCTTACATACAACACTCACACACAGTAGGAACACCTAAGGTCTCAGAGATAAACTATAAGCTATAAGAGTAAAAACAACTAAGGAGCTCTTAGCTTAAGTATTCTCAGAACCGATCCAGTCTGCTAGACTACATAAAGGCTTTCACCGGCATCTAACAAGCAGACTGGCAGGTATATGAAGAAATCTAATTAGAACATAATCAAAAGCAGCCGGGCGAGGCTGGACCTAGTCTTAGCAAAGAGCTAGGTAAAATTAACTCCCTCATTACCAAACACAAAGAAACAGCAACTCAGCTGTGAGAAGTCAGAGTGTGTAATCGCGACGATCCTTGTGGCGATACACCCATGACAGATGGGGAATATACAAATAACAGGTGTGTATATACAATGGTGTATTTACAATGATGGTCCAGCCATCTTGAGGGAGTGAGGGATGGATGGGATACACACGCACTCTTACACCTAGAATGACTTTAATTAGTGAACGTGATAGGCCGCTCTGAACAAATGTGTTTTGAGGGAGCGCCTGAAACTATGCAAATTGTGGATAGTCCTAATTTCTTGGGGTAGAGCATTCCAGAGGATTGACGCAGCGCGGGAGAAGTCTTGGAGTCTGGAGTGGGAGGTACGGATTAGTGCAGAGGTTAGTCGAAAGTCGTTTGCAGAGCGCTGCAGTTGGTTAGGCCGATAGATAGAGAAGAATGAGGAGATGTAGGGGGTGCTGCACTGTGGAGAGCTTTGTAGGTGAGAACAAGTACTTTGAATTGGATCCTATAATGAATGGGCAGCCTGTTGTGAATGGACTTGAAATGAGTTCTGAACAGAGGCTCCCTCTGGTGGTTACAAGCGGTACTGGACTGTCCAGTGAAGATTGTGAGGAGTGGGAATCAGGTGTTACTGACTGGTCTTATATAAGGGAGTCGCCTTCCCATCAGGGTTGCCGGTGATCAATTGTTCTGGTCTCAATCCTTGAGTCCTGTTTCCTTTGTAGCCTGCTGTGTCGTGTCTGCATCTCCGGCTAA
Source organism: Oophaga sylvatica (assembly GCA_033576555.1). Lineage (NCBI taxonomy): Eukaryota > Metazoa > Chordata > Amphibia > Anura > Dendrobatidae > Oophaga > Oophaga sylvatica. The sequence continues at coordinate 12,771 of JARQOD010001850.1, read as the reverse complement.
CAGATAAGACATTTTCTTCTTTTTGTTTTTGTGCTTGATTTTTGCATTTTGTCCTGCACTTCTGTGGGGGCCTTCAGGGTCCCCTCCGGGGGCTTTTGCCCTCTCAGTTTAGTTCAGCCACTGATGTTTGTACTTTTGATTTTTCCAGTTTTTTCAGTGGCTGCTGTTTTGATTTTGTTACACCAGAGAACTAATTTAGGTGGTAGAGGTCGTGTGATCTCAGGTGATTTTGAAATTAGTAGAGTTGGTGCTTTTCAGGGTTTTTTGGGATTGCAGTAAGTGCCCTTCCTATCCTTTTCTATTTAGGTAGTTTGGGCCCCAACATTTGCTCATTCTATTTTCTGTCTGTGTCAGTATTTCATCTTGTCTAACCGCCATTACATGTTTGGGGGCTTTCTATGTTCTTTGGGGATCTGCTCCGGGGCAGATAGCTTTCCTCTTTCTATCTTTAGGTGTAGTTAGTTTCTCAGGCTGTGACGAGGCGTCTAGGACCAACGTAGGAACGCTCCACGGCTGCCTCTAGTTGTGGTGGTTAGTCAGGGTACTGCAATCTCATAGATTCCAACTTCTCTGGTGTATTGCCTTTTTTACCTGCACTCCTCAGCTACCGAAACATAACAGTATCACCGGCCTAAAAATTGAAAATTGTATTGTACTCACAGAAGGGAAAAAAATATTGTGAAAGAAAAAAAGGTTGTCAGAGTTGTCAGAGATATTTTTCTGTTTGTTGCATTTTTTTCCCTCTGTATCTCTGGGTGCTGGGTGCTGGGGAGGATTTTTTTTTTTCTCTCAATGGAGTTTGCACAGTTGTCTGGCCGTGTGGATCAGCTTGCCACTGAGGTTCGGAGTATTGCTGCCTATCTTGCTAGGTTGCCTGTTGTGGAACCTAGGATTCCCATGCCAGATTTGTTTTTAGGGGATCGAGCTAAGTTTCAGAATTTCAAAAATAATTGTAAATTGTTTTTTGCCTTAAAATCTAAGTCCTCAGGGAACGCAGCGCAGCAGGTTCAAATTGTCATCTCTCTCCTGCGCGGCGATCCTCCTGTTTTGAGTGATGTTGATGCATTTTTTCAGGCTTTGGGGTTATTGTACGATGAGCCTAATGTCACTGATCAAGCTGAAAAAGCCTTGTTGGCATTAAATCAGGGTCTTGATGACGCTGAGTTATACTGTCAGAGATTCCGTAGGTGGGCAGTCCTGACCAAGTGGAATGACGACGCTTTGGCGGCCCTTTTTCGGAAGGGTCTGTCAGATAATGTAAAGGATGTTATGGTGGGATTCTCTGTCCCCTCTGGTCTCAATGATTCTATGTCATTAGCGATTCAAATTGACAGACGTTTGCGTGAGCGGAGAAGTATGCGTGGAATGGTGTTGCCTTGTGAACCTGCTTCTGAACCCATGCAGTGTGATAGAGTGGTGTCTGGGGCACAGCGTCATGAGTTTCGAAAGCGCAATGGGTTATGTTTCTACTGTGGTGATGCCTCTCATGCTATTTCAGTCTGCCCTAAGCGGGGAAGACGTTTTGCACGCTCAGTTGTCTTGGGTAGTGTTCAGACTAAGTTTTTATTAACTGTCACTCTGATATGCTCTCTGTCCTCATTTTCTGCTCAGGCTTTCGTTGATTCTGGAGCAGCTATTAACCTGATGGATTATGATTTTGCTAAACGTTGTGGGTTTCCCTTGATACCCCTGCAGAAGTCTATTCCCCTACTGGGGATCGATTCTACCCCTTTGGCTGAGAATAAACCTCAGTTCTCTACTCAGATGATAATGAGGGTTGAACCTGATCATCAGGAGTGCTGTAAATTTTTGGTTCTGTATAATCTGCATGATATTATCGTACTGGGCTTCCCTTGGTTGCAGTCTCATAATCCTGTTTTGGATTGGAAATCTGTGTCTGTAACCAGTTGGGGCTGCCAATGTGTTAATAACAACACTCCTGTTTTTTCTGCCTCCTCCCAGGCTCAGGATGTTCCTGACTTTTTGATTGATTTTTCTGATGTGTTTAGCGAAAGTAAATCTGCATCCTTGCCTCCCCATAGGAGCTATGACTGCGCTATTGAATTAGTGCCTGGTAGTAAATTCCCTAAAGGTCGCCTTTTTAACTTGTCTGTACCTGAACATGACGCTATGCGGTCTTATATTAAGGAATCATTGGAGAAGGGTCATATCAGACCATCCTCTTCACCCTTAGGTGCCGGTTTTTTCTTTGTGGCCAAAAGGATGGTTCATTAAGGCCGTGTATTGATTATCGTCTTTTGAACAATATTACTGTAAAATATCAATACTCGTTACCTTTGATTTCTGACCTGTTTTCCAGGGTGAAAAACGCTACTTGGTTTACCAAGCTTGACCTCAGGGGGGCATATAACCTTATTCGCATTAAGCACGGGGATGAATGGAAGACGGCATTCAATACCCCTGAGGGGCATTTTGAGTACCTTGTGATGCCCTTTGGGCTCACTAATGCTCCTTCTGTCTTCCAGTCCTTCATGAATGACATTTTCAGGGATTTTGTGGATAAATTTCTGATTGTTTATTTGGATGATATCTTGATTTTTTCTAATGACTGGGACTCTCATGTGAAACATGTTCGAACTGTATTCCAGATTTTGAGAGAGAATGTTCTGTATGTGAAGGAATCAAAGTGTCTTTTTGGCGTACAGAGGATCTCATTTCTGGGATTCATTTTGTCCCCATCTGTTATTGAAATGGACCCGGTCAAGGTTCAGGCCATCTGTGATTGGGTCCAACCTACTTCATTAAAGGTCTCTTCAAAGATTTTTGGGTTTTGCCAATTTTTATCGTAAATTTATTGGTAATTTCTCGGTTATTGTTAAACCATTGACTGATTTGACCAGAAAGGGTTCTGATGTGGTGAATTGGCCTCCTGAGGCAGTCTCTGCATTTCAGGAACTTAAGCAGAGATTCACTTCTGCTCCTGTTCTACGGCAGCCTGATGTTTCTCTGCCATTTCAGGTGGAGGTTGATGCCTCTGAAATTGGGGCAGGTGCCGTTTTGTCCCAAAAAGATCCAGAGACCTCTAAGAGTAACCCTTGTGCCTTTTTCTCTCGAAAATTTTCTCCTACTGAACGTAATTATGACGTGGGTAATCGGGAGTTACTGGCCATGAAGTGGGCTTTTGAAGAGTGGAGACATTGGCTGGAGGGAGCCAAACATCAGGTGGTGGTCCTTACGGACCATAAGAATCTGGTTTATCTGGAATCTGCCAAGCGACTCAATCCTAGACAGGCCAGGTGGGCCTTGTTTTTCACACGTTTTAATTTTGTGGTTTCCTTTCTTCCTGGCACTAAGAATGTTAAGGCGGATGCCCTCTCGAGGAGTTTCCTTGCGGACTCTCCTGAGTTATCTGATCCTTCTTTTATTTTGAAAGAGGGTGTAGTTCTTTCTGCCATCTCACCCAATTTGAGACTTGCTCTGGAGGGGTGTCAGGAGGATAGGCCCGAGCGCTGCCCTGTTGGAAAATTGTTTGTCCCGGACCAGTGGAAAAAGAGTGTGATGTCTGAGATTCATTGTTCCGCGTTGGCTGGGCATCCCGGAATTTTTGGTACCAGAGACTTGGTTAGTCGGTCCTTTTGGTGGCCTACCTTGTCTCGTGATGTCAGGGAATTTGTGCAGTCCTGCGGGACTTGCTCTCGCTCCAAGCCTTGCTCTCGCTCTAGTGGTTTGTTGATGCCATTGCCTGTGCCCAAGAGACCATGGACCCATATCTCTATGGATTTCATTTCCGACCTCCCTGTTTCTCAGAGAATGACCGTCATCTGGGTGATTTGTGATAGGTTTTCCAAGATGATACATCTTGTGCCATTACCTAAGTTGCCTTCCTCCTCTGAATTGGTGCCTTTGTTCCTTCAGCACGTGGTTCGTTTACACGGCATTCCTGAGAACATTGTGTCTGACAGAGGAGTCCAGTTTGTTTCCAGATTTTGGAGGACCTTTTGTTCTAAACTTGGTGTTCAATTGTCTTTCTCCTCGACGTTTCATCCTCAGACCAATGGTCAAACTGAGAGAACAAACCAGACATTGGAGACTTATCTAAGATGCTTTGTGTCTGCTGATCAGGATGACTGGGTCTCTTTTTTGCCTTTGGCTGAGTTTGCTCTTAATAATAGGGCTAGCTCTGCCACTTTGATGTCTCCATTTTTCTGTAATTCTGGGTTTCACCCTCGATTTTCTTCAGGACAGACGGAGGCTTCTGTCTGTCCAGGTGTTGACTCTGTTGTGGAGCGTATGCAACAGATTTGGGACCAGGTAGTGGAGAGGTTGTCCCTCTCTCAGGAGAGGGCCCAGCGGTTTGCTAACCGGCATAGGACTGATGGTCCTCGGTTTAAAGTGGGGGACTTGGTCTGGTTGTCCTCAAGAAATATTCCTATGAGAGTGGCATCTCCTAAATTTAAGCCTAGGTTCATTGGACCTTATAAGATCATGGAGATTCTTAATCCTGTTTCTTTTCGTTTGCTTCTTCCAGGGACATTTAAAATCCATAACGTGTTCCACAAGTCCTTGTTGAAGAGGTTTGTTGAGCCAGTGGTTCCTACTGCTTTGCCTCCTGACCCTGTTCTGGTTGAGGGCAATATGGAGTTTGTGGTTGAGAAAATATTGAATTCTCGTTTTTCTAGACGGAAACTCCAGTATTCGGTTAAGTGGAGAGGTTATGGTCAGGAAGACAATTCTTGGGTGTTTGCTTCGGACATCCATGCTAGGAGACTCATCCGTGCGTATCATAGAACTCATCCTGACCGACCTGGTTGCTCAAGTGAGGGTTCGGTGACCCCTCCTCAAGGGGGGGGTACTGTTGTGAATGGACTTGAAATGAGTTCTGAGCAGAGGCTCCCTCTGGTGGTTACAAGCGGTACTGGACTGTCCAGTGAAGATTGTGAGGAGTGGGAATCAGGTGTTACTGACTGGTCTTATATAAGGGAGTCGCCTTCCCATCAGGGTTGCCGGTGATCAATTGTTCTGGTCTCAATCCTTGAGTCCTGTTTCTTTTGTAGCCTGCTGTGTCGTGTCTGCATCTCCTGCTAACAGATAAGACATTTTCTTCTTTTTGTTTTTGTGCTTGATTTTTGCATTTTGTCCTGCACTTCTGTGGGGGCCTTCAGGGTCCCCTCCGGGGGCTTTTGCCCTCTCAGTTTAGTTCAGCCACTGATGTTTGTACTTTTGCTTTTTCCAGTTTTTTCAGTGGCTGCTGTTTTGATTTTGTTACACCAGAGAACTAATTTAGGTGGTAGAGGTCGTGTGATCTCAGGTGATTTTGAAATTAGTAGAGTTGGTGCTTTTCAGGGTTTTTTGGGATTGCAGTAAGTGCCCTTCCTATCCTTTTCTATTTAGGTAGTTTGGGCCCCAACGTTTGCTCATTCTATTTTCTGTCTGTGTCAGTATTTCATCTTGTCTAACCGCCACTACATGTTTGGGGGCTTTCTATGTTCTTTGGGGATCTGCTCCGGGGCAGATAGCTTTCCTCTTTCTATCTTTAGGTGTAGTTAGTTTCTCAGGCTGTGACGAGGCATCTAGGACCAACGTAGGAACGCTCCATGGCTGCCTCTAGTTGTGGTGGTTAGTCAGGGTACTGCAATCTCATAGATTCCAACTTCTCTGGTGTATTGCCTTTTTTACCTGCACTCCTCAGCTACCGAAACATAACAGCAGCCAATGTAAGGACTGGCGAAGAGCGGATGTGTCCAAGTATCGATTTGCCAGATGGATGACCCTGGCTGCTGCATTAAGTATGGACTGGAGTAACAGGGATGCCAAGTAATAGAGCGTTGCAGTAGTCCAGGCGGGAGTGGATCAATGCTACAGTGAGGGTTTTTGTTGCTTCCATGATGAGAAAAGGGTGGATTCTAGAGATGTTCTTTAGGTGTAGGCAGCAAGAGTGGGCAAGAGATTGTATACGGGAGGTGAAGGAGAGATTGGTGTCAAACATAACACCCAGACAGCGAGCCTGCGGCCGGGGTGTTATTATGGTGCCACCCACGGAGGGAAATGTCAAATTTAGGGAGGTTAGTAGATGGCGGAAGCAGAAGAAGTTCAGTTTTGGAGAGGTTGAGTTTTAGATAGAGACCGGACATGATTATGTCAAGGTAAATATTCATATACTGTTATTCTTTCATACATATGTATGCTTCGCTTCCATTTTGTTTCATCGCCGCCATTTTAAGAAACAATAAGTTTTTCCTTGTCGAGTGAAACCAGATATATCAAATATAACAATGCTTCAGCTAAGATTGCACTAGCATCGACCTACACCCACATCTGTTTCCTCTGAGGAAATGTCAAGACGTCTGGGCCAGACCACATCAAGGAGTCTTACAAGGCTGAACCTTAATATGAAATGTCACACTTATTGAGTGTTACCTAGATGTAGAACTGAGCCCACGCAGCTATATTTCCTTGCAGATACAGCCTGTTAGAACAAGACGTAATTAATCAGGGATGGTAGGTGCTAGACATAAACAGTTTGCCCATGATTGCAATTGCAAAGGACAATTATAATATGCCCAATGTCTAATGTCATATGTCCATTTCTATATTCTTATATTTTCATATATATATATATATATGCTTGTGTGCTCTGAAGAAAAGTATTTTTCTTACCTCGCATGATTCATATCGAAACTTAGTTCAAAGATAGCACCAGTATCCGCCAACATCTGTTCCTGAGACATTGACCCAGATCAACGCCTACTTCTGACAGACAAAGTTGAATCAAGCCATTGATGACGACCACAATGACATTTAACAATTGAAGACGACATCAACATCTGTCTGGAGACATGGGCCAATCAGGGCTGGCCGGATATTAGATGAATATAGCTTACCCCACGTGGGTCATCCTGTTTGTTATGTCTATATAATCCCGTGTATGCTAATAAAGAAAGGACATTGCTGAGATCGGTGCCACTAGTACCATTCTTGAGCGTGCTCTAAGTTTGAACCAGCCTTGTGTCTGACTCATACTTTGATTGGTCGACCCATGCTCTTAATCTAATCTGGAGTGACTGGAGGACGAGTGTTTGACGAGACGACCCCGTCAATTGGCGCCACAACGTGGGGCGTGGCCAACGGCTCGCTGCCCGCCAGACCCGTCCAAGGACTTCCGGTGGTGCCCGCGGTGACTGACTTCGAGGACTGCAGCCTCCAGAACACGGTAAGTTGAGAACATATATCCTGTATATGTGTCCCACTTGCCTGTGTCTCAGTCACTGTGAGGCCCTACTGTGCTGTCTGTTTGGGTCTGAGTGGGTGACCGGTCGAGTGGTGAGACCGTGAGCGATCCTACGCCACGTCCCGAACCAGCACTGTCAGAACGAGTGATGTCGCGTGCCTGCGCGTACTCGTGTGCACCACTTCCTCCTCCTCCGGTCACTGTACTCTGTTCTAGATAGTTGCCTCCCGTGACAGTTTGAAAGTGTCCAAATTTCTAGTATCTTGTAGAGAATTGTGGTAGGGGTGCGCATATCCAAATTTCCTTAGGAGACGAATAGAGGAGGACTCTTCGTCTGAGAAAGTGACAAATAGAGGAGGACTCTTTGTCTAACCTGGAAAGTCTCATTAGGAGAAGCCCAGGTGTCAGCACATCGAGGGGGACTGTGCTGTGTAGAGTGTCACGGTGAACTGTGCTGTAAAGTCACCATCCACAGTTAGGGAAGAGACAAATAGAGGAGGACTCTTTGTCTTGTCAGTGTATCGAGGGGGACTCTGCATTGACGGGTGGTGACCTGCAAGTGACGCCGGTGGTCTGAGTCGCGACAGATCATTGCACTCTGTTAATATCATGATGCGCATGTTTAAATCAGAAAAACCCCACAAGTTAGAGGGTGGTGCTTTGGGAGTTGGTGAGATTGTTTCAGTCACGGGATGGCAAGAAGGCTGTTAAAAAAAAAAATGTGAGGAGTTTATACAAAATGATGGGCCTACCCAGTACAGGGAGGCTTCAGCCTTCAGTGTGGAAAGATTTTGTAAGCCAGAGAAAAGGAATGTTAAGTGATCAGGGACTCCTGCACCAAGCACAAGCACATCTCAGAGTAGCAAATGATTTGAAAGTTTAAGGCTGGAGAGAGGTAGACGGTGCAGGAGGTTCAGAAAATGCTGAGCCTTTGTTTGGATATATAAAATGTTCAGAATGTGACCTTGTTGATGTAATAAAAATGGCTGTCAGCCCCATAATGCCCGTCACTGTACCCAGTGCGCCCCAGCCACCGCCCTATAATGGAGTCGACACCAAATCACCGGAAGGGTGGGTGTGCCGTGTGTGTAGTGAACAGAACCCGCCCTGGGCGGAGTCCTGTCGTGTTTGTGGGGCTCCCCGCCCCTGGCCCTCACCAGGAAATGCCCCTCCCACTACACCCAGCAGCCATCTTGGGACACCCACTTCCTCTAGCAGCCATCTTGGCACACCCGTAAATGGTCCCTCCCCTTCCTCCAGCGGCCATCTTGCTGCACCTGGTGGCCATCTTAATACACCGGAAATGACCAACACCCCATCTCCTCCGGCGGCCATCTTGAGACACCCAAGCACACCCAGTCAGGCCTATATCCCTTGCTGATACCAACCAGGGCCTACTACCAGCCCCCGCCCGCACCTGTGCAGGCCACAGCTCCCAATATGGCACCAGATGCAACACCATTGTTCTCTTTCACACACCCCAACCCGGCCATTGCTGCAATGCATGAATCTTCAGTTTTTCAAACAATGATCAGAAGCCGCCGCCATGATATTATGGGATCTAATGAAGGGGAGGAGGATCAGGAGATAGAAGAGGGGTGGGCCCCTCAACAGCCACCACTATCCCCAGCAGCACCGGTATCTTTTCTTCCCTCCTCCATTCCCCCACCATCATTGTCAACCCCTGGTCCTAGGGCCTATTCCACCCCTACTCCAGAGATGGGGCACCTTCCTCTCCTTCACAAATCCTCAGAGAGGACAGTCGTTCTGTAAGATTCACGGAAACCCCGGTCAGGCCCCCAGCTCCCGGTGTACTTGAAAACTGGTATCCCAGCCATTCACAGCATTACACAGACCGCAACGGAAATCCAGTGACATTATCCATAGGGTACGGTGATATCCTGACACATCGGGTTGGTGCTATAGTTAGTCCTGCCAACTCCAACTGCTCCAATAAAGGGGGTCTGGCTCTATTAATAGCCCAAGTTGGTGGTCCCATCGTCACTGCAGAATGCATGGCTCATATACACACTTATGACCCTTTGCCACCTGGACAGACTCTGACAACCCATGCAGGGGACCTTCCCGCTGATATCATCATCCATGCAGTAGGTCCAGTCCATGATCCTCTAAATTCAAATGAGTCACGCTCCACCCTTCGGGCCACCATACATTCAATACTCCATCATGCTGGTATGTTAAAAACAGAAGACATTAGGCACCAGGAATTATTTGAAACCAATGATAAAGTAGTAAATTTGTGATTGCTTTGTCTAAAGAGTTAACTAACACCCACTCTGCAGTGTCTGCTTCTCTCCCAGAATTTACAGGTGACACGGTGTATGATTTCTCGCCTGATGACCTTATATATATAAAAAAAAAAAAAAAAAAAATTTATGAGAAGAGACTGTCTCCAGCCCAGATTTGAGGGTCCCTACACTGTGGTCCTGTCCACCCAAGGACCCGAAGCTCGAGGGCAAGAACACCTGGATTCACGCCTCCCACTACAAGAAGGACAAGATTAGCCAGCAGTCATGAACCTTCTGTTACATATCCTTTGAGCTATATCCTGACCTCGTGCCAGTATGCCCACCTTTGGGTTAATATTACAACCCTGTGGTTATCTTTAAGTTCGATTTCTATCAAATATTCAACTGTGATAGGAATGATTTCAAGGGATCAACACACTAAATTTAAGGTAAAAATTGGCAAATGAAGCTAGATACAATAGATTGCTAAATGAGATATACAAGTATTATATTTGTAGGAACGGATCTAAGAATGCAGGAGTCAGTGACAGCAAGCAAAGGTATAAGGGAGGGAGGAAGTGCTGGTAGCAGCGAGATGGTATTTTGCTGTACACCAAGGTCATTCTACAGATAAGGAAGCTGAAGGCTGAGGGAGAGCACACTGACAAACTGCGCAGCGACCCGACTTACCCCTCCTATCAGGCATTCAGCATAGAGACGCAGAGCCAGAGTGCAGTAGTTTTCAGATTTTGTTGAATAGGTTTTTGGAATAGACACAGTACGTAAGAATCGAAGGTCAGAGTATGTGAGAAGCAAATAGACAGGCAGAGAAAAGAAGTTACACTAGCAGACAGAGTTCAGGAAAGAGCCAAAAGATTATTTCTGGACTCTAAGAAAAACTTGGGTGGAAATGGGTTTTGTCAAAGAAAACAAGACTAATGAGAGGGCTCTGACAAGTTTAATAAAAATAAAAAAAAAAAAAAAAAAGTTAGAAGAATTCAGCTTGTTCTGTATCAGAAAAAAAAACAGCCAGGAGTAGTTCTAGCCCACATTTTGCAAGCAGGCAGCTGCAGGTCCAAGGACAGTTCTTATCAGTGCCCACATAGCAAACTCCAGCCCCCCTTCAACTTAACCCTGTGTACGGGTTGGTACAAAAATTATGGGCAGTTAATGCAGCTACTGATCTGGAAACTCCAGTGGTGTCTAATATATATATATACATTTTTGTTCCAGATATCTCAGGATGCTGCTTGGTTTACAGTTATTGATTTTGCCAATGTTATTTTTATAATATGTTGTTTTTGTACCAAGCAGGTTGTAAGCGTTAAAGGATAAACTGCAATTCTGTAAATCTTCAGTTATCTTTTTGGGACATTGCATTACACTGGGGGCGCGACATCTGACCAGCGCTCGCAAAGAAGCTGTACAGAACTTTCCTATGCCTGTTAATGTTGCCGCTCTTAGGACATTTCTTGGACTGGTTTCTATTGCAGACAGTGGATACATGCTGTGTCAATCCTCGTGCAGCCTCTCTGTGACTGTATCACCATTGTGCCTTTTAACCTAACTCCTGAAGGTATAGACTGTTTTTTATTCCCTCAAAAACAGGATTGTGGCAGCTCCAGCGCTAGGAACCCTCAACTATGAACTACCATTCACTGTTATGTTACGGTAGCTGAGGAGTGCAGGTAAAAAAGGAAATACACCAGAGCAGTTGGAATCTATGAGATTGCAGTACCCTGACTAACCACCGCAACTAGAGGCAGCCGTGGAGCGTTCCTACGATGGTCCTAGACGCCTCGTCACAGCCTGAGAAACTAACTACACCTAAAGACAGAAACAGGAAAGCTATCTGCCCGGAGCAGAACCCCAAAGATAATAGAAAGCCCCCAAACATGTAATGGCGGTTAGACAAGAGGAAATACTGACACAGAAAGAAAATAGTATGAGCAAACGCTGGGGCCCAAACTATCTAAATAGAAAAGGATAGGAAGGGTACTTACTGCAATCCCAGAAAACCCTGAAAAACACCAACTTACTAATTTCAAAATCACCTGAGATCACACGACCTCTACCACCTAAATTAGTTCTCTGGTGTAACAAAAACAGCAGCCACTGAAAAAACTGCAAAAAGCAAAAGTACAAAACACAGTGGCTGGACCAAACTGAGAGGGCAAAAGCCCCCGGAGGGGACCCAGAAGGCCCCCACAGAAGTGCAGGACAAAATGCAAAAATATAGCAAAAACACACAATAAGAAATTGTCTTATCTGATAGCAGGAGATGCAGACACGACACAGCAGGCTACAAGGGAAACTGGAAAGAAGGATTCAGACCAGAACAATTGATCACCGGCAACCCTGATGGGAAAATGATTCCCTTAAATAAGACCAATCAGTAACACCTGATTCCCAATCCTCACTAGTACCGCTTGTAACCACCCGAGGGAGCCTCTGCTCAGAACTCATCTCAAACCCATTCACAACAGTACCCCCCCCTTGAGGAGGGTCACCGAACCCTCATTTGAGCAACCAGGTCGGTCAGGATGAGTTCTATGATACGCACGGATAAGTCTCCTAGCATGGATGTCCGAAGCAAACACCCAAGAATTATCTTCCTGACCATAACCTCTCCATTTAACCAAATACTGGAGTCTACGTCTAGAAAAACGAGAATCCAATATTTTCTCAACCACATACTCCAGATTGCCCTCAACCAAAACAGGGTCAGGAGGCACAGCAGCAGGAACCACTGGCTCAACAAACCTCTTCAACAAGGACTTGTGGAACACGTTATGGATCTTAAATGTCCCTGGAAGAAGCAAACGAAAAGAAACAGGATTAAAATCTCCATGATCTTATAAGGTCCAATGAACCTAGGCTTAAATTTAGGAGATGCTACTCTCATAGGAATATTCTTTGAGGACAACCAGACCAAGTCCCCCACTTTAAACCGAGGACCATAAGTCCTATGCCGGTTAGCAAACCGCTGGGCCTTCTCCTGAGAGAGGGACAACCTCTCCACTACCTGGTCCCAAATCTGCTGCATACGCTCAACAACAGAGTCAACACCTGGACAGACAGAAGCCTCCGTCTGTCCTGAAGAAAATCGAGGGTGAAACCCAGAATTACAGAAAAACGGAGACATCAAAGTGGCAGAGCTAGCCCTATTATTAAGAGCAAACTCAGCCAAAGGCAAAAAAGAGACCCAGTCATCCTGATCAGCAGACACAAAGCATCTTAGATAAGTCTCCAATGTCTGGTTTGTTCTCTCAGTTTGACCATTGGTCTGAGGATGAAATGCCGAGGAGAAAGACAATTGAACACCCAGTTTAG